>JNEV01001500.1:0-88078 GCA_000697495.1 Saksenaea oblongispora B3353 | reverse complement strand
AAGAGTAACTACACTGGAATCATGCTTCCATCTTTGCTCTTGCCCAGTATCTCTTGATGAAATTACACTCGCAGTGATACTTGGGATAAAGCTGGAATATTTGTTTTTTTTTTTCGACAACCTCCCTGATGGCTTATCTCTGCTGCTGAAAGTCTGTGTTGTGTCTGAGGTATAATGCCGCTATATGAATATAGTAGACTCAACCTCTGATCATATAAATACAGTTATAGCTAGTAATTAGTTCCTGGTCTAGCTTTCTTATGAATAAATGACACACCCTACGGTCTCACTGTACATCACTAGTTTCCAAATACGACAAAATAGTCTGGCTCTGCTTCCAGGATGTGCCTTGCACAACATTGATCTCGCTCTTTTCATAGCTGTCACAGAATTGCCATTACGTTTTGGCATATCTTTAGTTGATTATTAAGGTAGAAGCATGAGACTTCACATTATATACAGCTTTAAGCGCCTTGATTCATTCTGATTGAAAGCTATACTGTACATATATGTTAGGTTGTACAACACTTGTTGTAACACAATATGCTATATATAGTATATAGTGGTACCTTTACTGAGACCCTTGTAACATTTTTGGGCATCCCCACTATGAGGTCCACTACTTTGACCTTCATCTACTTTCCCTATTAACCAGTTTCAAAAATTTGGAGCCAGGATCTTTATTATACAAGGCTATAGCTACAATAATACTGGCTCCTTTTTTTTTGAAAACTGTAATTTTCATCGACTAGATACTGTTCAAAGTTTTATAAAATTTGTGACCATTTATAATTGCTTGCACCATAGGCTACACAATAGATAAAAAGACATGAACAATCATGTTTATACTATTATTATTTGGGAAACATACATATAATTATCGTTCAAAAACAAAACAAAACAAAAAAAACAGGAAATCGTTTATCGTGATAGAACATGCGCCTCAACTAGTTGTTTGTACCTCGTTTCATCCAACTGGATACCATTCTTTCCCATAACATCATCGAAGAATTGGTCTTGTTCACCTTTTGTTACCTGTCCACTAACGGCTAATGCTGCTTTCGCTTCTTCTCCGCGTTCCTCGCCAACAAAGCCCATATTGAGCGTCTTGACGGTTTCGCCGAAACTACCTCCCCATAGAAGTGGTTCGACGTACTTGAGCACAGTTAAACCTGTCTTAAAAAGTACAATATCTCCTTCCAGTAAAAATATATCCCAAAGCCTTGAGGATAACTCTAGTGGAATAACGGAGGAAAATATTGTCATAAACCAGTCAGGAAGGTAGTTTTCAGGGGTCAATGATAGATTCTTGAAATGCAGATATAGTTTGGGAAGGTTTTCGGCAAAAATGACGTTAAAAATTTTGAAATAGCCTTTGACGCGAATTTCATCGCTGTTGTAAAGTGCCGAAAGAACGCTGCTTCGATGAATTATATTCACCAGCATAGTAAATGTATCTTGGGTTCCCATATTCAACAAAAGCATTCCTGCAAGGAATGATGCACCACGCGTCTACACTGACACTTAATTTGATGGATACTGAGGTTGATGAACTCACATAAGCCATGTTTCCGCGATAACCAACATATCCACGTAGCACTTTCCTAAGGGATATAAACAATGGACCATCGGGCTAAACAACTTAGTTGATGCACACAGCTATCCAGATATGGTGTTACCTGGAAAACACATAGACTGGGCAACGTTCTCAAGATATCCTCATTAATTGCTTTATCCAGAAATGTAATGGCATTGGGATCCTTTACATCGATATACTCTTCTGACTGTCCAATAGCGCTATTATCCTCATCTTCATCTTCGTCATCTTCATCGTCATCATCCACTTTGATATCGTCTACCTTCGCCTCGGACTCACTATCATTCGTTGCATTGATAACATCGCTATATTGTGCCACTGATACATCTGGAGGTAGTTCCATCGCCCTTCTTCCATCTGCCGGTTCTGACTGTAGCTCAGGTTGGAAACTATCATCTGTTTTATCCGTATAGGTAAAAGTACATACGTTATCATCAGACGAGACCGATAACGGGTCATCTCCGCTTTCCGATGAACTCCTTTCCTCATCTTGTAATACATTGAGACTACTGGTGCGTCGTGTCCGTCGAAGATTGTAATATGTGCTATCTGGTTCATTATCGTGAATTTCATCGGATTCTTGCTTTTTCGTGCCATTGCTGTCGCCACGAGTTTCGATAGAAGTTGCCTGCTTTAGCCTTATTTGTTCAGGGGATATAAGCGGGTGGCTATTGGAGTTAGTATATTGAGTGGGCCTTGGACCTTGGGGTACGCGCCGTAGGCAACTGGCAAGTTCCTCTTAAAAAAAGTTAGTATTAAGGGGTACGGCAGTCTGGAAATCTACCTTTCGGTAAATTCAACTCATTTCCTATTGCAAGCATCCAGACACGTTTACGGCATCTTGGAGGAACGCCCTGATTCCATAGCTCTTGAGTTTTCTTTTCCTTGATCCTTGAGGAAGCTCATCAGATATCTCCATAGTCATCCCCATAAACACTTACTTTGTCTGCCAGTGAGGCAGTATGTCGTGTTCCCAGGTATGGATAGCCTGCGATAATTTCTTGTCCTTCTCTTCTTTTCGTCGATGGTTTTCTTTCGCTTTTTTAGCCTCTAGAGCCTTATTAGGAAACAGGGCAAAAATAACTTGTTCTCCGCTCACCTAATTTTTTCGCCTTCTTCATCATAGCTTCATGTTGCTGTAAATGCTTTTTCTCTTCATGAGGGTCTTTTGGTGGAAGCATTCTGCATATCCATTTTTAATCAAATAATTTCAGGGGCTTTTGTTACCTTGGGCGTGTTTTAGACACGACAGATTCGAGTGTTGATGGTTTTTGGTGCACTGGTTTTGAACGGCTAAATGGGTTCAGACTAGTGTAGTCGTGTGAGATAATAGAATAAAAAAAGGCAAGTTTAAATTACCTCGATTGGCGCTTAAGTATCTTAACTGAAGATCCGCCTGAGGTAACTACCACAGGTGCTTCATATACGTTTCGTCGTGCTCCTCTGGTATTGGACTGACTTATCCCAGACGATTTACTTTCCGCATGAGTTGATTCCTTGTTCTGATCTCTACCTGCAGCTGCAGCAGCGGCGGCCGCTGCTGCCGCTGCTGTCACCGCAGTTTCTGGGGACGGGGAATCATTTAATACATCGGATATGGAATAGAAAGGGCCAGACACGTCGGAAGCGTTAATAGACAGCGCCGGTCGCACAGGTTGTGATTCAGAAAAGGTACTCGAGCTTCCTGTGCGTCTGGGCATAAACTTCAGTAATTTAGAGGCATTGGAGACCGATCCCTGAGTTAATTGTTGGGAGTCTCGAGGGAGATCTAGTGAGACTTCTTCAAAAAACTGGTCATAATGTGTTGCTTGTGAGGACTCGTTCAAAGAGGAGACAGGCGGGGACTGTAAGTTCACAGAAGAGTTAGATTTAGACTCTGAAAGTCCAACCGGAAATGTTGTAGAGCTGTTAGATTGGATCGTTGGCTCAGACAGAAGTTCATCCAGCATGCGATCTGCTGCCAAATTAGCGACCGAATCGCCGTTTGATGTCGTGGTGTTGAATGGAAAGGGGCGAGAGGTTGATTCTCTGCCGCTGTCAGCGATATGTGAGGATGACAATTTTCTCGAAAGGTCAGCATCTTCAACTAAATCACTTTCTCCATCTAATTGAAGATCCACAAACGCCGTATTATCTTCACTTTCTCGCATACAGTAATAGTTTCTTGCTCAAAGTAGCGGAAATGTCCTAGGTTATTTCCAGTTTGAAATGCGTGACGGTGATTAAATTGGCATGTTGCATCTGGAAACAGTATGTGCATTTCATGTGTTCTTTGTAACTCGACAATTTGTTTGTGTTATTGTATGCAGTCCAAATAGATTGTTTAGGAAGAAGGCGTCTTACTTTATTTTATAACCTGAGTCTTCGACTTGACCGCACTTCATGTACGTACGGCCGACAATGACTGATAGCACATTCATGAGCGGAGTAGTGCTGTATGTAATGCCTGAAGTCACTCGCTCTACTCATACCCTTTTTCTAAAAGTTAATCATAAAACAACGTTATTTTATTGTCGTACTCTGTTATGTCTATGCTGTTTCTACTATTGTTGCAACTTCAAATTGTGTTACATTTTTAACGTTGTACTACGGACTGTGAACTGAGCGATCTTTTTATGTTTCGCAAATCTGAATTACTTCACCGTACTCTTTCCCAAAATCAACGTCTCTGCCCCACAAATTCTGAAATCGCAGGCTAGCAAAAATTGACATCGTACTTACCCAGAAAATTTTGCGTATGGTGACAAATTATTATTATCAAGCCAAGGAACGCTTCGCCATTTAGCGTGTCTGCTATAACCAGGTTTATGAAGAGAAAAGGGAAGGAAATAAAAATCCTAAGTCGCTTAAAGGAAAAAAAGGAAGAAGTGTATGGAAGGGATTCTATGACAACAGAAAATGGGAATCATGAAAAGAATTAGTGGAGTGCTGGAGGAGATCTACAAAACACCGCGGTTTACTTGGTTTCATAGGGTGGTTTGTTCGCTGGACGGATTAGTCCGCTAGCAGATCAAGGGAATATGCATTATGTCCGTGGTTATCAACCAGCTATAAGATAGTTGCAAGGAGGCCCTTCTATCAGCATTAATTGATCATTGCGGTAATTTATTCCGTCGAAGCTTTGTATTTCATAAATACATCTGAAAATAAAGCTATCGTGGAGACCTATTCCAAAATTTACGCCTTTTACTCGGTTTATGCCCCTCTTAAAAGTTCAAAAAGTTATTGAACGACCCTGTGGGCTCGAAAAAGGCAATCCAAAGAAATCACGCATAGCAATACGTACCGGAAGATGTAAGCATGGGGTGGGCTTTATCTGAGGACACCCACCACAGTGGCTTTCTATGCTTGCTTTGTGAATTCAAATGGCCTAGCACCATCGTTCTCGCGCATGTGCCATAAGATATGGAGTATGTTTCTTGCAGAGTTCACTCCCTATTCCAAATTGTGCGCCATGTTTGGCAATATTTCACAGCATGGAGGGCTGGTCCCGGTCAATCAAGAATATCTGGTTCCCCGTGTACGGACATCATACTTTGCTGAGTCTGACGTCCGCGTCTACCACGTCTGCAGATGTTTGAACATTCGTGGCTAATCCTAAATTCATAGATACAGACCATTGGGATGTATTGCGAGAGTTTCGGCGAAAATTCTTGACAAACACTGGTCGGTGTCCCACCTGCGTATGGCTGAATTTTGCACTTCCGTATGCTACAGCGTTCGTAGTTTTCAGCATGTTGACCCTAGCGGAAACCAGCAGCCCCTGGGGATCGCCTTCTACGCATACTCATAGACAATATACTAGCTGAAATTTATTTAAGTGCGTACCGATAGACTTCACAGACTTTATCACGTCACAGTAGGGGTGGGGGAGTGGGGGGTAGCGATTTATCCTTTCCAGACCTGTCTTGACCACTCCGGAGCTTGTGAGCCTACTTTTTTTCTATATATAGTCGTAATTTGGCTTGCACAGGAAGTTATGGAACGCGTAGAAAATAGCTTAATGTATGTACCAAACGATTCAGTTTATTTATACATTTACCGTATGATCCTTAATACAGTATTCGATACCTATGCTAGTATTAATCCAATATCTCAAATATACTTCGGATGCTCGTGGATTGTTTTTCGAAGCATCATCGTTCGATGCGCTAAATATGACTGAAGTTTAGGAAGATAATTATAATTTCCGGGATGATTCTTACCTTGACAGCATTATCTCTCTTAGCATCGTTCCTTGTATTGTAACCATAACTATCAGTTTTATCTGGTTTGCGCTTTAGAAATCCCGAAGGTAATGGTTCGTGACCACCATCACCTGCAGCGGTAGATGTCATTGTGGTAGATAGCTGCATGGTGCTGTCCGTTAAATGATCGTGAGAGTCGTCACAGTCATCGTTGTCAGACACTACAAATGAGTGGGATGACGACTTTTGTTTAGGCAATGCTGGTGTGATTGAAAGATTGTCATCATCGGTACTACCAGATAATGGTCATAACTATTGATATAATACTTTTAAATCATACTTGCCTTTGATCGTAAACATCTGTTGTTTCTTGCATAGGGCTATCCATGATTTCTTCATATTTACGTGTAAGTAAATTACACGTAGGCGTATAATCGATGCTCTCCAAAACGAGACCAAAGTTCGTTACCAAATGAGTAATTAAAAGCGTAATATTCTCCTATTGAAATTATTCAGTGAGCCTTTTTATATGTCTTGCCTTGCCTACTTTTCTTATAAATTCGAGAAATTCAAGGCACGCCGAGTTTAGTAAGTTGTATTTGCCATCTGTATCCAACAAGACCCTAATTGTCGGTTCAAATACGTTGTTTTCAATCAATTGCTCATTGTAAGACTCATCCTTCTGGGCCACGCATGTCCTAAAAACATGTAATGCCTCTAAAACTCTGGATAAATTGACACGTAAACAAAAAAGTTTTTACCAAGCTTAATGTATGTTTCTTGTGATCGGTACAATTGAGCCACTTTTGCAAATATGTTTGAAGTTACTAGTAACCCTTTGATTCGGTCGCCATGGTTCCGTATAGCAAAGCAAATAAGCTCGCAGATATACCAACATAAGGATGTATCGTCTTGAGAAATTTCAAGATGTTCAATAGGTCCTGTACTGCAGATAAGAAATACATGAAACGCTTCGCATATACTTACCACTGAGTCCGATTGATCTAATACTGATATTTTCGATAGGTCGCAAAATAATATGCACGTAATGATCATAGAAAAGATTTAAAACATCATCGACGTTAGGATCGGGATCCTAAAAGATTTATAAATTTCACTAGAAATAAAATTGACTGTACCTTTGGCATCATGGTGATGCGTACGGTAGATCTAGTCCCGGGATCCAAAATTATTTTGAGGATTTCAAAATACTGTGTTGCACCTTGTGGATCTACATTCAACACAAATCTCTGTAGAATACTCTCGAGTAACGTAGTTGTAACGTTTCCATTCTTTGACTGATTAACTATAGATCTTCGGACAAGAATAACGTCATTTGAAACGATGGTATTCAACGCATGTAGGCTTGTAGTTCGTATTTCCCAATCCTCATCAGTTAAAAATTGAGAAAATACATCGAAAAGACCTCGTGAAGCAAGAACTCTATTTTATGCAGGATATGCATTTCGTCTCAGTAATTTGTTACGTATCTCAGTACAAACCTGTATAAACTGACGCGCAATGAAATGTGCACAAGCCCTGCAATTTGACACATATGTAATAACAAGCGACTTGCATTTTTTTTCTTTTGCTGGCTTGACAAACTCGACGTTAGAGCGTCAAATACCTCTGTCAAAAATTCGTTATCTCTTTTGATATAGTTGATAACGTCTGCATATTTGGAAGCAGTTATTGTCCGAAAAGTAGTATCTGAAGACGAGTCTGGCCGCTTTTTAGCGAAGATAACACGCTGAATATACTGTAAGCGGAAAGCTTCACGGATTTTTTGAAGGATCAATTCATCTGTAATGGGTACTGCCTAGTTCAACTCAGATTATAAGCATTTGCACATGCATGGACGCCTCACCAGTTCAATCTTCGAACTCTCAAAATCTCGATACACTTCTTGCGGGTTAGTATGCGAGCTATCTACTTTGATTTGACATTAGTATACCCTCTACAGCAACAATTTTATTCCCTAGCATACATTGTAAAATGCTTATGACGTCTGCAATATAATTATCTTGGATGATTTGCTCCAAGAGTGAAGGTTGATTCAGTAACACTAAGCAAATTAGTGGTTGAGCCTTCCTTTTTTTTTTCAAACATGAAGTAGTACCTATTAGTTTCAGTATTTTTGACAAGGTACGAATAGTATTTGTATTACAGGTCTCGCGCAGGGACAGCAGGTTGGGAAGGAAGTTCTTGAATTAAATTATCAGTTAATCTTATTTAGAAAACGGGAAGGGAACTTACGCCATGAGTAATATCATCTGCCAATTGTTCCCTCTCCTCTCCATTCTTAGCATCCAGCAGTAGCTTTTCAATTTGAGTTAAGGTAGATAAGTTTGGGAAAGGTAATACAGGCATTGTAATCTCATCCGTGGAAGCAGCGTCAGAGAGGAACTCATCATCCTCAATAGTCGGTAGTCGATCTTTGTTCTCTCGCTGGACCATTTTATAAGAATCTGCCTGGATCGATGTAGTATCTTCTTTTGTGCGATCCAAGTACTTGCGAATTTGTGACCTAATATATAAATTTACTGTCAATTGCGTCTCCAATACACCCTCACAGTATCTTTACCATATCTCGTTGCACGATTCTTCCTCTTCGAAATCCAATGTTATTTCATTATCTAGGTCCTCAGCCCAAGTGATCGATGTTTCTAAAATCTGTTATGCCAAATCGCATAAAAATAAGATTTCCTTACCTCGCTGTAATTTATACCCTTTGTGATTTTGCACTTTGGAGTTAAGCAACTCTGCGCTAGTGATATCTGAATGGACGATAATACATGGGTCTTGTTCACCAACGCCCTTACTCGTATGTACATATCAACGCTTTTCACTACTTCAAATAAACGTTTTACCAGCTTATATTCACAAGTTCCATTGCCACAATCTTGCCAGTGGCCATCTGATTGAAGACGATAGAGTCTCACACGATGTTCCTGCGATTTCGACATGAGCATTGAATGTTAATGTAGCGTGAATGGTTTTTGTTATAGGTGTCAATATGCTCATAAAATGACAATTAAATAAAAAAAAAATCATGGCAACTGTCACCTGTATAGCACTTATAGCACGTCCAGGGTTTCGATGGTCAAAACGCATCCAACGAAAAACTGGGTATCTGGAACCAGTCCCGTGCTCAGAGGACATAGTAATATTCTTACTTCTCATTTTATTCATACTAACACTAACAACTAACTAACAAGAGTATTCTGGATACGATATTTTAGCCTTGGGTGACACGTTCAATCTTCTCTGTAGCAGATGTGATAACTCTTTGGAACCATGTGCGACCAGTAACAGTTTCGTTTTGATCCGCCGCGTTGTGGACCTTTTCGTGTTCCAAAAGTGATTCGACGCTTTCCGCAAGCAAATCGAGACCGTCTACTTGTACATCGAACTGTTGCTTTACCGAGATGCGTTCGCGATTGACGAATACAGTGTGGGATCCCTGCCTCTTGGCAGCTTCCAAAACGAATGGGTTGGTGGACACAAAGGCAACCTCAGATGGGCGCAAAGAGAGCAGTTGGGCAGTACCGGCAACAACAGCCTCTGCCGAGGTCTTACTCTTGCTTCCAGCAAACATTTCTGAAGTGAACTGACCGTGCCAGCAAAGGCATCCATGGCGAGCCAGATCAATCATTGTACTTGTCGAGAAGCCGTGCGAGAAGGAGATCATCGAATATCCAACAGATTGCTTCTTCAGGCGCTGCACACTAACAGATGCTTCACCAAATACATTCAGTTGGTGCCAGACAGCAGTAAGCTGGTCAATTTCGGCTTGCGACAATACATTTTCTACGGAGTGCGACTTGAGAAGGCGAAGGAGTACTTGCTTGAGAGCCTCATCATCGGTTTGCTTCGCAGAAGCCTTGGATCGATGTTCCAAGTAGTCAGCATACCAGCGAGTAGCGAAGCTAGTGAAGTTGATCGTAGTAATCTTGCCCTCCTTGGACTTGATGATCTCTTTCCAGACGGAAAGGAGCGAGTTGCGGTAATCAACGACTGCGCCAACGAGATCAAAAGCGAAAGCACGGACTTCATTGAACGACTTTGGAAGTTCAGCTGTTTCGACCCAAGTCACCACCTTGCCTTCGAACGCAGAAGAAATAGCCGATTCGGTTGAGTATTCGAGAGTATGATGGACACGTTCCTTGGTACGGGTCATCACTTTAGTGAGGCGTTCTTCGATGATCGTTGATTCTTCCACGTCCACTCGGGCAACAACATCGCGAAGAACGGAAATCTGGAAAGTCATGGTTGTCTTGATCGTGTCAAGACAGTCAAGAGCTTGCTTGTGGGCCTTGGAAACCAATTCAGCCACTTCAACGTTGACATGCGATGTAGCCGAAGTCGTATCAGCCTCAATGAATTTGATCTTGCTTTCCTGCACCAGAAGCTCTACGTGTTCTTCGGCTGTTTCGATAATCTTGCGGATTTGTTCTCTCACGTTCACGTCGTTGCGGCGAACCACAATAATCAATTCTTCCTGGAAAGAATCAAGCCAGACGCTCAACTTCTCCTTGGTCTCTTGCACAGCCATGTTGAGTTCCTTCCGTGTTCTCTCTTGAGCTTGCTCCTTGGTTTCATCCGCAACAACTACGACGACCTTCTGATCTGCAGAGGTCTTTTGAATACGGACCTTGGAGGTGTCAACTGCTTGCGAATCACGGCCAGCAACATGAACAATGACACCAGCTGCATAGTGGACATCAAGAGCGTTTTCAACCTGTTTCCTTGTAATCAGAGAAAGATTTTCAATCTGAGACTTGACGTCAACGGAACTTGTGGTGCTCTGGGTAGCAATCTGCTTGATCTGAGTAACCTGGCTAGTGGCAGCGGACTTGATCCACTCAAGTGTTGCTGAAAAATCGCGCTGCGAAGATGTGATCGTTTCACTGGTGCTTGTCTGTTTCACGCTTTCCTTGACTTGGACGAGCTTGGTGTCAAGTTCCGCCTGGGCTTCCTCGACAATCTTGGCAACGTCTTCGGAGACATTTTCACCGCCTTGCTGGGTGCGTACCGTGATCTTCTCCGTTACTGTAGTAAGCCATTGGTTTACCGTGGTCTTCACTTCCTCAATCTTCTTCGTTTCGACAACCTGCACCTTTTGCTGAGCCTTGATAACATGCGTTTCAGCTTTCTCGGCCTTGTGATCCTTGTACGAACTGTATGCGACAGCAGCGGCAGCGGCAGCAGCTACAGCAGCAGATCCAATAGCCACCTTCTCAACTGTGTCCTTGAAATGAGTTTTCTTAGCTGTTGTAGAGGCCTTCTTGACTACTTCGACATGCGTCGTCGTGTCTTCCTTCAACTTCGTCTCAACTTCTTCGAGCGAGGCTGTTACAGCCGCCTTGTCGTGCAACTTGTTCTCCAGAATAGAAGATTTGACAGCTGCAAGCTGATTATTGACAGTTGAGTGAAGGTTACCAAAGAAAATATCAACATGATGGCTTGCTGTCTGTGATTCAGAGGTGGACTTGGAAGCAGACTGCTTAAGGTAGTGCATCTTCTTGTTCATTTCAAGTTCGGCTTCAGCAACGATAGCAGTAGCTTCCGCCTCAGTAGCATCATCACGTTCAGATAGATGTACAAGCTTTTCTTTGAGATTCTTGTACCATGAGTTGACAGTCTCTGTTGCTTGGTGTGCTACATTTTCAACCTTGGAAGATTCTTGCTGAACCACCTTGGAAGATTCCTTCTGAACCGCTGTGGAAGACGATTCTTGCTGAACGGCAATTTCGGAAACCTTGCTGCTGCTTTCAGTAGACTTCTCAACAACATCATGCTTCTCTTCCAATTTTGTCACTGATGTACCAAGAATTAGAAAACGTTATTCATATACGATATTACTTACCGGCGGTGTTTGCCACACGCTCAGACACTGAGACAAAGGAAGAGTCAACCGTTTTCTTGGAGGCTTCAATTGTCTTGAGAATCTTCTCACTGACAACTTGCTCGGAGATGGTCTCCGAAGAGGACACTTCAACAACGGTCTTACGCACCTCAGAGATTTGCGTAGTGATGGTCTCGTGGACTTGAACAAGGGCTTGATCCACTTGGACTTGAGTTTCGCTATCGTGGCTAGAGCTAGACTCCTTCAGGTTCAAGGTGATCTCTTGCTCAGCCTTATCGACGAGGGCGTTGAGGTCCTCACGCAAATTGCTACCTCCTTGCTTGATGCGTGCTGTGATCTTTTCAGAGAGCGATGCGAACAAACCAACAGCAGCGATACGCTTTTCTTCGACAGTAGAGGTCACAACCTTCTTACGTTCTTCGTGGACATTCTCAACCTTGGTGGAACTCTTGATTGTTGTTCTCAGCTGATCAAGGACAATTTCAATTTGGTGAGTAGTTGCGCTAGCCAACGACATGATATGCTCCTTCATATCGGTCTTGCTTGCAGCGGCATTGATACCGACATGCTCGATTTGTGTTGCCTGCTGTGTTGCGACGGTCTGAATCCATTCAATCTTGCTGAAGTATTTCTCCTGTTCGGCGGTCGACGTGCAATGAGAGACACCGGCATGCTTTGCGTTTTGAATGATCGTTGTCAACTCGGTTCGGGCATTGTTTACAATCGTTGTAATTTCCTGCGAGGAAACACCTGCCTTGGCACAATCGGAGACGTGGGTGGTCAGCTTAGCGAACCATTCAGAGATTGCGATTTCAGTATGTTCAATGGCCGACTCGGTGCTCTCGTAAATGACAGTGACCTTGCCAGACTCCTTCTTAGCCTTTTCCACTCTAGACTCTTTCTTCTGTTCCTTGTGGCCTTTGATAACGCTGGTAACAACACCTGCAGCAGCACCAATGGCTAATGTTCCAGCAATCACTGCTTCCTTCGTGAAACCATGCTTCTTCTCCTTCTCAGCATGGATTTCCTTCTTCTTGGTTACTTGGTCAACAGAGCTTTCGGAGAAAGACTTGACAGATTCAGCCAATTTCTTTGCCTTGGCCTTCTCAGTGACCTCGGTGGTAAGCTTGGTGGCCGATTCCTCGATCACTGTGAGTTTTTGCGTGATCTCTTCGTGAGTTGACTTGGACACCTTGTCAACCTTCTCCAATCGCTCCGTAATGGATTCCTTTGAAGAAGAAGCTTCAGTTACAGTCGATTTCAAGGCGGCGACGTGAGATGCTATCACGGACTTGACATGGTCAAATGAACCAACGAGCTCTTCGTGCTCTTTGCGGAGCTCAGTGCTTCCCTGGGTGTTCGATACAACCTTGTCCTTGGTGCGTTCAACTACAGAGAGTGCCTCGGCCTCGGAAGATTTAATGATGGCCGCAGTATCTTGCTCAACGTTATCACCACCCTGTTGAATACGAGCCTTGATCTTCTCATCCAGGGATGAGAGCCATCCAGTAACATACGACTTGATCGAGACTTTTTCTGTGGTTTCTTGAGCAACTGAAGATTTCTCGGTGACAATCGTCTGTTGATTGGTAACGTGAACCAGGCAGCTATCCAGGGCAGTTTCAATTTGATGTTTTGTGGCTGCGACTGAAGTGTGCATCTGCGTGGTCAGATCTGTCTTTGTAGCAGCTGACTGGAACGCAATCGTCTGAATTTTCTCGATCTGCTCCAACGTCAAAGAGGAGATCCATTCGACAGTTGAGGTGTAGTGCGAAACAACGGAGCTTGCTACAGCGACTTCACCGAGAGAAACATCGATGTTGTGGGCTGTGTGCTTCTTGGATTCACTGATGATCGACTGAATATGAAGGCGTTCTTCGCTTACAATCTTCTCAATGTCCGCGACAGCTTCATTGTCACCGCGCTTGGCTCTGGCAGACACCTTTCGGATAAGCTCGGCGAACCAAGTAGAAACTTCACCCTTCAATTGTGTGATCGATTCTGACACTTGTTCCTTGGCAATCACTAGGCAAAATCCATCACTACTTTGTTTAATTATATAAATATGCTTACCTTCCGTGGACTTGCTGCTAATGGTGCCAACAGAGAGATTGCTGGTTTTGCTTGCTGAACGAGTGACCTTGACAGTACTTTCTTCTGCGACATCAACTTCTTCAGCACCTACGACAACCATTTCTTCATCTTCCTGCAGGGCGACTTCAACAACCGAATCGGATGCCTTAGAATTGGTTCCAGCAGGCTTCTTCTTCTGCTTGATCACTACGGCATTACCCATCTCGACCTTGATCTTTTCCTTGGAAGTTTCGCTCAAGGTGGCCAATCTCTCTTCAAGTTTGTCGACCTGGCCGGAGGTATGCGCCTCAATTGCGACCTTCTTGGCTTCGGTAATTTGGGATGTGATAGTTGCTCTCACAGTTTCCAGGCTAGTTTCGTAGTGCTTGCGAGCATAGTTGAACGACGCTTCGTCGAGATTTTGCTGCTTCAGACGTTCAATGAAATCGGTACGGGCGGTGGTGATGATTTCAGAAAGCTCATGCTCAGCATGTTCGGCGGTTTCAGTGACATTCTCATTGACATTCTCACCCTGCTTCACACTGGTATGGATCTCAGCGGTGACATGCTTGAACCACTCAGAAATTACGCTGGCATTGTCGTTGACATCGACCACGTGGTGCTTTCGGGAAGCCACCCAGGCAGCAGTGGCTCCACCAACTACAGCAGCAGCGGAAGCGCTCAAACCGACATCAATCTTCTCTCGGGAAGCACTGAGAATGGAAGAAATCGATTCCTTGACGTTGATCTTGGTATCCGTCACAGCCTTGGTGCTGACTTTCTGGATCTTGTTGATATCATTCACGGCTGTTGACTGTACGTTGTCAAGGACAGCCAGAATATCTTCCTTTCTGGAATGTTCGTCTTTCTTGACCTTCTCGGTGTCCTTGGAGATGTCCACGCGGGCTTTGGCAACCACACGAGTGATCTCGCTGTTAGCTTCCTTGACCGCTTCAGAGATCTTTTGCTCCTTGTTTTCGGCCTTGCTTGAAAGAATGGAGGAGATTTGGTTTTGCAGGCGGTTATGCCACGATGAAACTGTCTTCTTCACATTCTCGACACTGTCTACGATACGGACGGTGGAGTGGGCTTGTGCCTTTTCAGTTCTCAAGATCTGGATCGACTCTTCCTGAGACACATCCAAGGTTTCAACTACCTTCGTCTTGGTTTCTTCCAAAATGGAGGACAGTTTCTCTTTGACAGAGACATCCTTCTGCTTTGTAACAGTTTCCTGGATTTCAGTGATCTTCGTCTCAACCGTGGTTTCCACTTCCTTGATGCTTTCCTGCACACGCGACTGGACGACAGACAGTACTTCATCTTGTTCGAATTCCAAGGACGACGTGTGGGACACCACAGATTCCTGAGTGTGCTTGATCGATTCCAAGATATGCTCACGGCTTTCCTTGATAATGGAAGAAACATCGGCTTCAACGTTCTCACCACCTTGCTCATAGCGGGCTGTGACCTTGGCCACAAGTTCGGAGATCGCACCGACAACAACAACCTTGGATCCTTCAATCAAAGTCGACAACTTTGATTCAGCTTCTTCGACATGGGTCATACGCTCATGAGCAACATTGTGGTTTGCCGCAATGCTTTCTTTCTTCTTTTCATGCTTGATAAGCTCTTCGTTTTCATGATGGGTCTTCTTTGTTTCGGTCTTGGTAACATTGAGTTTGTAGCGACCAAGTTCCGAGTGGATCTGCTGGGTAACAGCTGTCACCATCTTTGTCATTTCCTCAGCACCTCCTGTGGTAGATGCAGCAACAGCAGCCTGCTGTCCGACGGCCTTCACTTGAGTAGCACTCTGAATGACCATGCTCTTGGCCCATTCCAAAGAACCACGGAATCGCTGCACCGTAGACTCATCTGTGAAAGACTTTTCGGCATTGACGCTGACGGACTTCAATGTCTTGGTGATGGACTGTATAGACTCTTCCACAATAACGTTGATGTCCTCGGAAGCGGATGCACCTCCCTTCTTGGCACGTTCAGACACGGCAACGACAAGACTCTCGAACCACTTGGTAACTGTGACGTGGACCTCGCTGACTGAGACGGTGGTATTATCATCGTGATAGACAATTACGGATTCATCAAGCTCTTCGGCCTGTTGCTCAGATTTCTCATAGTTCTTGATCTGCGTGTCAATCTCTTGAGTGTGTACTCTGTCTTCGGAAATCTATGCATTGTCATTCTGTGATTAGCTTGCCACCACTCCTGAACAATTTCCCTCTTACCACTTGAACCTCCTCTTCCTTCTTTACTTCGATTGAGAGCTTGGCACTGACAGTGGTGATAGACTCGCGAATGGTCTTCTCGTTGGTGGAAACGACAGTTGTCATTTCTTCAAGACCACCTGTTGCAGATCCGGAGGCTGCAGCCTTCACACCGACCGTCTTGATTTGAGTAGATGCTTGGGACAAGGTCGTCTTGATGGATTCCAAGGTAGCATGGAATTCGCGAATTTCCTCTTCAGACTTGAGCGACTTGGTAATCTTGTGCTTCGACAACTCGAGATGACCAAGGATCAGAGAACTTTCCTTTCGGACGATGTTTTCAATCTCTTCGTCAACCTTGGCGCCACCATGCTTGGCACGAGCTGACACCTTCTGTGTCAAAGAGTACAACCATTTGTGAGCTGTAACATTGATATCTTCGACCGTGACAGCAGTGGCGTATGATTTGGCCACATCGACAGTAGTTTGGTTAGACGAATGGTTTTCGACCCTGTGTTCCGACTGATAGCGCTTGTGAATGGACTTCATGAACACTGATTTTGTCTTCTCGACGGTTTCTTGAATTTGGGTCGTGGTTTCCTTTTCGATTGCCGAGATTTTTTCGACGATGGCGCTAGAGTTCTCCTCATGAGCAAATTCTACAGTTGTGTGGATACGATCGACCTTTTCAAGAACTGTTGCCTCTGTTTCCTCGATCACTTGATCAACTTCAACCATAGCAGACTCTACAAGGGCAGAAACCGACAGAAGTGCGGCGTACGACTTGGTTTCTGAGGTGGACAGACGCTTGGAGGCAGTGACTTTAGCCTTCTCTGTGTGGACAGCAACTTCTTTTCGCGCTTGTTCAATTATGGCTGTGACATCCTTGTGTGTGTTAGCACCACCTTGCTTGACTCGCTCAGAAATTCGGCTGCTCAATTCCTTGAAGTACGTTGTCAAAGATGTCTTTGTCTCTTCAACGACAACCGAAACCTCGTTCTTGAACTCCAGAAGAGCATTTTCCTTCTCTTGGAGATGTTCAATGCTCACGCCTTCCCAGGTACTGGACGAAGAAGCAGATTCGACGGTTTCCTTGCATCTCTCCAAAGAGACATTGACTTCATGCGTAGTGGAAACTGTGAGTGCTTCCAAACGAGATTCAATGTCGACTGAGCTGCAGCTGCTGCTTGTCGTGGACTCAATAGCAATTTGCTGCACTCGTGTAGCTTGGGCAATGGCGGTCTTCTCAATCCATTCCAGGGTCTTTTGTTGATGAGTAGCATTGAAAACTTCCTTCTTCTTTTCCGTTTTGATGATTTCAACGAGTTCCTTCTTGGACTTCTCGACAATCACAGTAATCTCTTCTGAAGACACGTTAGACTCCTTTGTCTTGGTAGTGATAGTGCTTGTCAAGTGGCTGAGCCATTCGTTGAACTGGGTCTTGACGTTCTCGACATTCTTGACGACAGTAACGGACTGAGTCTTCTCAGATACAGTCTTGATTTCACGCTGCTTAGCCTGTGCCTTTTTATCCTTGAGCTTCTTGGCAATTTCGACAGCAATAGCTGTACCGGCGGCCACAGCGGCAGAACCAGCAAGCATCTTTTCAGCAATGTGGGAGTGTTCCTTGGTCTCCTCCTCCTTGACTTCCTTCTTCTTGGTCACGGCAATCACGGATTGTTTTTCGGATTCAACCGTCTCAGACTTCGTTTTGGCTGCCTCATAATGAGCGGACAGTTCATGCTTGGATTGCTCAGCAATCTTTGTCAACTTCTCGGAGGCGCTCTTTCGGTCTTCCTTGCTTTCAACCACGGTATCCTTGATCTGGCTCAAACGTTCCTTTGCAGCCGACTTGATTGAATCGATAGTTGCAACAAGATGCTTGTGGTCTGCACTGGAAGTATCGGCAGAAATCTTCGACTTCGCTTGTTCACAAGCGATCTCCAACTCTTGCTCCGTTGACTCTACCGACTTTGCTACATCTTGATCAACATTCTCGGATCCTTGATTGAGGTGACCAGTGACACGCTCAGTCAAGCCAGACAACCAGCGAGAGGCATTTTGTGTGGTTTCAGCAACGACGGCAAGACCGTACTGTGCACCAGAGTTGGACCAGTCTTTCTTCTCTGTCTTCTTTGAATCATTGCTCTTAGCGACTTCTTCGTGAACCTTCTCCTTGAGATTGACTTCAGCGTATTCTTCGAGATGTTGGTCGATCGTAGCCTCGGATTGCCTGAAAGTGACATGGATGGTGTGCTTTGCACTCTCGTCGATGGCTTCGAGCTTTTCCAAGATAGTAGATGTGTTTACAGAGCCGCTTTCGACCTTGGTCACCTTTTCAACCTCTGAGACCTGGACCAAGATGTTATCCTGCACACGTTCCAATGTGGACTCAATCTTCTTGTGAGCCTCTTGAACCAGTGCAACTTCTGATTCACTTCTGGCAGTTTGCGTGGAAGCAAAACGCTGTTTGATCACAGACTTGGATTCTTCGACGACATGGACCAAGCTTTCACGCTCTTCCTTGATGATGACTGCAACATCTTCTGAGACGTTTTCACCACCTTGCTTGATACGTCGTGTAACTCTGCCGTTGAATCGCTTGAACCATTCCGACATTGTTGTCTTCACCTCTTCGACTGTCGTTGCAACATGGGCCTTGGCCCTATCAACCACCAAAAACTCTGACGACAAAGACTTTGAGTAGTCGACACCTTCGTACTTCACCTTGGATGTCACAGTGGAGGAGACAGTGGTACTCGACACGGATGCCTTGTACTGATCGACTGTCTTATATACCTGAGTCAATGTAGCCTCTGTCGAAGCATACAGCTGTTTCTCGGTTTCAGACGAGCGCGTGAGGGCCATTTGCGTGCCGATCTGCTTAATCTGAGCCGACTGTGTCCAGGCAACAGAGCGAATCCATGAGAGTGTATCGTTGAACGAAGCTTTGTTTGTACCAGTAACAGTATGTGTTGAGCGCTTGGCATGCTCAATTGCAATAGCCAACTCCTGCTGAGCTTCATGAACAATGATATCAATATCATGAGCAGAGTCCTGGCCACCATGTTTCGCGCGTTCGGCAACTTTTTGGGTGAGTCGACTGAACCATTCGCGTACTGTAACCTTGACATCCTCAGAAACGACAACAAGTGTTTCAACATGCTTCTCTTCCGCAATCTTCTCATGATCATGGGTAGCAAGTACAGCACCAGATTTCTCTCCGACAACAACAGTGGTTTGTGCACCAGTTGCCTTCTTACCAGCTTTCGCATTTTCCTTCTTGTGGTCATAGTGATGGCTGATGGCTGCACCAGCGATAGCAGCGGCAGCCGTCGCGGCAGCTGTAGCAGCACCGATAGCAGCGATCTTCTTGTGAGATGTCGATTCCTTCTTTTGCAAGGTAGGTTGCACCGGTTTGGAGACGGTGTTTTCAACAGAAGTCTTGGTAGTGGAGGTGATGGCTTCTTTCTTAATCTTTGTGACTTGAACAATCACTTCTTCGAGTTCTTCAATAGCGACCTGCTGAGAAACGGATCCAAACGAGTAAGAGACGTAGCGAGTAATATCCTCTTTGGTAACGTTTTCCTTCTGGATGGATGACTTGAACTGAATGATACTGGCAATAATGGATGTCTTGACATGATCAAGAGAGTATTCGATGCGTCGTCGTTCAGCATAGGTCAAATGGGACAATTGTTCCTCGTAGGTACGTAAGACAAGTTTTGCTTCATCAATCTTCGAAACCAGCTCAATTTGAGCAGCTTCGACAAGAGCAAGTGTATCCTCCTTGACAGTTTCTTCGGACTTCGTGTCTTCCAGACGCCACGAGATATCACGCGAGACTTGGCTGAACCACGAGGAAATAGTAGTTTTGGTTTGAGTAACTTTGCTGGTTACAGTCTGCTTGGCAAATTGCACGGTCTTCTCATCAACAGAGGTTCTCTTGGTACGCGAAGACTCCACGCGTTCCTTGCGAACTTGAGAAAGTTCGGCTGTAACCGCATTCTGGTACGTCTTGAGCTCACTTGAAAGTCGCTGCTCTGTCACTTGAGTGATCTTGGTAAGCTCCTCTTCCGACACCGCGTATCGCTTCTCCTTGTGGATCTTTTCGACCTCTTGATTAACGAATACTTCTGAACGCTCAATAGCAGAGGTAACGGAGTGCTGAACAGCAGAAATTGCCGATGCGGAGATGGTCTGTTTTGTCGATGTCTTGGTGGATACGCTCGATCGAATTTCAGAAAGCTTCACAGTGAGCTCTTCACGGGAAGAAGTCACCAGTTTGTGGATCTCCTCTTCAGAAGCTCCATTCTTTGAAGCAACGGACAACTTGCTGTACAAATCGATGAACCAGAAGCGTACAGCGACCTTTACGCTGTCCACAGTGACCAGCAATTCTTCGCTTTCGGAAGTAACTGAGCTTGTTGTTTCTGTTGTCTTCGAAACTTGCTGTTCCTTGACGAGGAGCTGCTCGTAGTGTTTTTCAATCTCAATGCTTGTGCTCTCGAAGGAAGATTCAATATCCAGTTCCTCGAAGGATACGGCCTGGTCTTCCTTGTACTGCTTCAGCTTATCCAACGTTTTTTCAAACAAGCGTGCACGGTATAATTCCTTTACTTGTCGAATAGAAATGAACCATTCAGGTGCAGAGCCAGTAACCATCTGATGGACCGATGCATGTGCTCTGACGTGCTCATCAAGACGTTTGTAGAGCTCCTGTCGAGATTCTTCAATCACTTGGACCATTTCCTTCTGAGTCTTGCACTGACGAACGCGACGAATAAAGGTGATACGCCAAGCTCGCACAATTGTTCGTGATTCAGTCACAAGCACAGCGGACGATTTGTTAAGAATTTGTTCGGTCTTGAGCGTTTCAATGGACTTCTCTTGGCTTTGAGTTTTATCCTTGCTCCCGGCGAAGAAATGGAGCACCTTTGAGGCTGTACCAACAGCAGCGGAAGCGGCAGATGCAGCGGTAGAAACAACAGCCCCAGTGGCGGTGGAAGCGGTGGAAACAACAGCTCCAGTAGCAGCGACTGCGCCAGTAGCAGCGACAAGACCGATGTCGGCTAGGGAATTGAGTAGTTCATGATGCACACTTTCCGACTTCGAAACATCTTCAACATCAATGTGAAGGTCCTCAGTCTTTTCGATGATTGCGCCTTCTTCAATGGCTTTGGTGATATGCGTGATAGAAGAAGTCTTCGTCACGACCGTCTTGGAAGTCTTCTTGAATACAGGGACAGACAACTTCCAATGAATAGCTTGATATTCAGAGCTAGATTGAGTGACATTCACCAACTTGATCTCAGTGCCTTCCACAAGAGTCTTAGAGTAACCCAGGGCAAGGTTAGAGTAGCTTTCCAGTTGAATTTGGCCTTCGGCAGTCAGCCACCATTTCTGGGTGCTGATTCCAGCTTGCTTCGACTGGATGATAGAGGATGCTGTGTCAATGTTTTCTAAAATATGGAAGTTAGAAGAGTCCTGTTCGCTTTAAGATGTAATGTAGGATACTAACCATGAATATCTATCACAAATTTGCTGCCGTAGTTGATCAAAAGGCCATCACGGTAAGTCCACAATTGAGACTTGAAATCCTGGAAAGATAGTTTCTTGACAACCAATTTGGAGCCACTAACGTTATCTTGGGTAGCCAAAACGTATTCTTTTCCAATCTGCAGGAAGAACCATGTAGCTTGCGGGAAAACACCATAGCTAGTGGAGAAACTGGTAACAGTGGTTTTTTCGGTTCTCTGAGAGCGAGCCCATGAAACGGCAGTAGAATTTGCAACGAATGCTTCCTTTTCAACCTGCTTGTCGGCGTAGGTAGGAACGTGCAGTTGCAGATTACGAGATTCGGCGGTTTCCTCAGTTGAAGCGCTCAATTCGTAGTCGGCGTTGCGCTGGACGACACGCATGTGGTAAGTTTGTTCCTGAACTTTCACGGACACCACACCCTGAGCGGTGATTGAGTAGGACTGCTCGACGGTCTCCTTGGAATCTGTAAGAATCCATTCTTGACCTACGTAAAAGGTGAGTTACATTGGCTATACCTTGTAGAACTTACTGTTGGTGAGAGCAAGGCGGAGCATATACTTGTAGTTAATAATATGCCCGTCAACATAGACCCACAAGAATCGCTTGTGGTCCTCATTCTCTTCCAAGCGGTAGAATCCAACTTGATTCTTTTCGCTTTCACGCGCTCCTAAAAACAAGTTCTCTGTACCGTAGCGAATGAAGAACCAATTTTCTGCGCTTGGCCATTGATTGCTTGCTGTGAGCTTGTGTTGGAATGTTTCCTTCAACCACTTAAAAGCAACAACAGTTGATACGGAACTTGTGACGGAAGTCACCTTGCCAGCTTCGATGATCTTAACGCTAGTCTCCTTTTCTTGATCTGCGGGAATCAATCCAGGGATCAGGATCTCCCACCGTTGTTCGCTGCGTGCATACACCTGGCCGGGATGCAGCTTCTCGTCTTGAACATAGACATCAACAGAGGAATAATCATCCGACCGACGTAGTTCCTTGATGGAAAGCACCAAGGATCGCTTAGACTTGAGTCGGATGAGACCCTGAACAGTGTATTCCCATTGCTGATCTTCAGCATCATCGGAGGATTTCTCAGCGGACAAATGGGCACGTTCACCAGAGACAAGGTTAACACCTTCAGCTGCATCCAAAGCAAAACCTTGACCACTGCGGTTGATCAAAAATCCATCACGGAAAGTCCAAAGTTGACTAGCAAAATCAGTCTTGCGGAGTGGCTTAAGAACAACATGAGCACCCTCTGTAACCTCGGTGTGAATATCAAGAACGAGTCCGTGATAGTGGCTCTTAATAAAGAAGTAGCCTTCTGGGAACTCTCCCTCGGGATAAGTATTGAGGCGGACAATCTTTTCGGAACCGAGGGGAACGTAGCTATCCGATACATGGTAGGATTCCTTGCGGCTGTAAGTCTCAGATCGCGTGGACTTTTTGGCTTCCACTTCTGTTGTCTTGGAATCTTCCTTCTTTACCACGGAAGAAGCAGCCTTCTCCTCTTCATCCTCTTCCTCCTCCTCTTCCGATGAAGAGTAATCATCACCCTCGTCTTGCTCTTCCTGAACCTCAAGTTTATGTTCCTCGAAGCCTTCAACAACTTCCTCTTCCTCTGATTCTTCTTTGTGATCGTGATGTCGGAGGGAAGAAACAGCACCAGCAGCGACAGCACCCACAGCAGCAATGGCTGAGCCTGACACCTTCTTTCTTCCATATGTAGGTTTGGCAAACTGCCAGCGCAACCACTTCTCGGACTGCAGCACATTCTCCTCTCGCCCTTCGACGTTAACCCGTTTCACGCTCACTTCCTTCAGACCTACCTGTGCACCGGCGACATACGCACGGTCGGCATCAGAGACACCGATGATCAAACCTTGGTTGGAGCGAGGATGGATTTCTCCGTTGGGAGTCAAAGACCAGAACTGTGCATCGACAAGGGAGATCTCTCGTACAAGAAGTTGTGTACGCAAACCCTTTTCCACTCGGAGTCCTTTGACAATTGAACCATCAAGGGCCAATCCCGTTTGAACGTTAATCAGATGGTTGTCCTCAAAAGTCCAGAGGTACCACTTGTACTCCTTGAAATCGATTGGGCGCAAGACAACCTTGTATTCAGTTTTACCCTCGACACCCTCGATTGGCTTCTGATCAAGAGTCAAAGCAAGAGGATTTTGACCATAGCCACATCGGATAAAGAATCCACCTGAAGGGAACACACCCCAGCGACGGACAATAGTACGAGTGGTCACGCGTTCGTAACGTTCGCCGCTAGTAACGCTGAGGCTGGCCTGATCCAGACCCTCAACAACGGCGCCTTCGAGAGACGCGTCTTCCTGAGCTTTCTTTCCAAAGACAGGTGAGGCGAAAGTCCATTGCTGAACTTCGTTACTCAAAACGCCTTGGGCCTCAAGCTGCAACTCGGCACCTTCCACAGCTTTGCCTCCTTTGGGACCGAGGACAAGGCCAGCACGAGACTTTGAATGAATGTGACCGTTAACAGAGAGACCCCAGAGCTGGTTCTTTCGGTTCATCTTGAAGAATGCTTCACGGGACAAGACAATATCGCTTCCAGGCAGAAGAGCACCACCTGCGACATCGATAACGTGATCAGATTCCAAGTTCACAAGGCAGCCATCGTCGCGGTAATGCCACAACTGGCGGCGGAAAATGGAAAACTCGACGTTGGAAAGGATAAGTTTGGTGCCATGACGGGTGGAAACACTGGTGACAACAAGTTTATCGTTTGTTTTGGAGCGAATGTAGAACCAGTTATCGGGGAAAACACCGTAGCTGACGGTAACAAGTTTACGGTTAACAGTTGACACAGCTATATCGTCCTTTGGTTAGATTTCTGAAAGAGATAGATATGAGATAGGACACTTACTCTTGGTCGTCTGTGTAGTCAGGATGACACGCTCAGTTCTGACAAGGACGGATATTTCCTTCTTGTGTTCCTCGCTATATCGGCTCATGTACTTTCCGTATAGCAAGATCCATGAATAATGTTGGCCACGTTCTTTGATATCTGAAAGATGAACGGCCCAATGGTCAAATTCACGGACCAGACCAAAGCCAAGGTCAGGGCGATAGTCAGAGACAATGGTTCCATCTGTCTTAACATGCCACAGTTGGCGATCATCTGGATGTTGGAGATCCTCTGTGATCTTTGCGCGTAGTTGCAAATGGCTGCCATTCACAAGGTTATCTAAATTTAAGCATTGGTAGGGTTAGTACCGGTGTACCATCGAAACATAGGTGATATTTACCGGCAGCATGCAGCACGAGGCCGGTCGCACAGTGGACAAGGTAACGATCTTCGAAGGTCCACTTGAACTCTTCGCAGTTGTTGTAGTCCATCTTGCGAAGGACAATCGATGCAAATGCTTCGGACTTTTCAGGGACAAAGGCCAAGCCATCGTGGGCACCAAGGAAGAAGGATCCATTTGGTGTGGCTGCTCGTCGATGAGCCACCTTTTGAACAACGCGGCTATCCACGCGGCGCCATTCCTTGAGAATGACGATTGACCACTTTTCAAGGATTTGAACGTTCTCCTTGACAGTAATTTCGGGTCTCAAAAAGCCCCATCGATGATCTTGCGTTGCCGCGTGATATTCAGCCAGGGACAATTTATGCTTGCTATTGACTGATTCAACAACGAGTGCAAGAGAAGGATTAACGGCATGAATGAGGTAACCTTCGGTGTTGATGTACCAATGCTGACTGCGAGCATCAACATCATATCTGTTATGTAAGAGAGTTGCACCAGCAGCAATGGCTATGGTTTCTCATGTGAGTGACGCTTTATGCAGGACATGCATATACTTACAGTTGATATCAATGGCCGTCTGTGATTCAAAATTGACGATTGTACCATTAACGTAGGACCACAATTGTGCACGCCAGTTCTCCTGGCTAATTTGCGAAAGAAGAATGGCAGAACTTTCCTTGTCCGCAGTCAGCACCAGAGGGGCTTCCTTGGTAGAGCCAGGTGCGAAGGATCGGATGAAGAACCAACCTGAGGGGTATTGAGCATAGTGATGGGCGATATCCTGCTTGACAGGAAGATCGTGAACAGCTTCTCCGGAGGCTAGATAAAGTAATTAGTGAGCAAAAACCACCTATAAACCTTAATACGGAGATTACCCGTTTTTTTCTTGAAGACAGGTAACACAAAGGTCCAGCGCTGGCCCTTTTGCTCCATTGTTCTTCGACCAAGGAATAGAGGTGAACGCGCTTCCTCGTCTTCTTTGACGGTCAAAACAAGAGATGGAGACGCTCTTGAGAAAATATGACCATCGATAGAGAGGTCCCACATTTGGTTAAGGTTTTCCTTGGATTTTTCCTTGTACTGACAAATTTCAGCACCAGCTTGGATAGAACCTAATCTCGTTTTGTGAGTTGCCAAACGCAAATATCTTCAAGCTACTAACCGCCTTTGACATCCAACACCATGTTAGAAACTTTGTTCACAAGGAAACCATCTTTGTATGTCCACAGTTGACGGGCGTAGCTGGCCATATCGATTTTGACCGCTACAGCCTGAGCCGCAAGTGTTCCAGAATCGAGGACGGTGATCACCAGGTTATGAGCCTGACTTTTAATGAAGAACCACCCTTCGGGGAAGGCGCCTTTGGGTTCGCTGACTTGCGTCGCAGCGTATTTTTTAATAACAGGTAGTACAAGACCGAACTTCTGGTGTTTGCGGCGCGTCTCTTCCGTGATTGATTTTTTTTGTAAATGGACGTGTGCGCCTACACGTCTGCTACCAAACCAGCTGTCCTTAAAGCTAAGGACCCAGGACTGTTCATGTCGGAGGCAAATGTCGCCTTCCCGTGTCATCACCCAGGTTTGACGAAGTGATGATTTTTCATCCGGCGGTGATTGGCAAATGTACGCGTCATCCGAAAGACCTTCGGCGGAAAGAAGGAATCCGGATTGCTGGTTGATGATGTGACCGGTGGTGCCATCAAAGGTCCAAAGTTGGCTATCATAATCAGTTGGACGTAAAGGATCCAGCGTAAGGCGGCTGCCTGGGTTCATCACAGCATCGACTTCGACACCAATGTAATAGCCATTTGCCTGGGATTTCAAGAAAAAGGGTTTATTTGGGAAACTTCCGGCGGGAATCTCAACACCATGGTCAGCGGGACCAGGGTTTACTCCCGGATCTATAGTGCATATTGGATGAATATCGTGCAAGGCACGGTTGAAAAGGTGACATACCATCATCTCGGCCAAAAATAGGTTTCACAGCATGTTTGACACTGTCAAAAGTGGCGACACTTGAGGATCTAAGTACACCTTGTTTAGAGACAGGTACCACAAAGTCCCAGCGTTGTTCTTTGTGCTCCTGCGGTCGCTTTTCAGCGTGTTGTAAGTGAACACGAAGACCTTCACGACGGGAAAAGAAGGTTTCCTTGATTCCTAGTACAAGTGTAGGATTTTGGAGGAGATAAATATGACCTTCGGCAGAAATGCCATAAGTCTGGCAAGTTGCTTCATCTTTGGCTGGAGCGGAAACGGGATGTTGAATCACATCTGCTCCGGCTTTGGCGCTTCCTAAAATAGAAATGGGCGGACGAGTGAACACAATGCTTATGCGAAGAATGCCGCGCTTACCTTTGGCGACGTCCAAGACGAAGCCAGTCTGCTTATTATAAAGACGTCCATCTTCACCATGACGCCAAAGTTGGCCATCAAAATCCTTGTTGCGAAGTGAAGAGATAACAATCGATTCACCCGATTTTTTGGAAGAGTTATCGGCCATCAACACATAGCCATTGCTGACATTCTTGATGAAAAACCATCCTTCAGGAAAAGTTTGACTCGACATGATGTTTGAGGAGCTAGCGTTTCTTTGGCCTTGTTCAAACAAAGAAGAAGCAAGAAAAGGAACAACGTGAGAAATGGATGGGCAGTGTCAATAAAAATGATTCAGGTGGCACACCCTTTTTTGACATTGCTTCGAGCTCCCGAGCTGCGTTACGTTGACTTTCTAGTGTCAAAGTTGCACGAAATTTTGTCTTCCGTTATCCCTTGTTCGGTCCTTTCTGCATACTCCCTTAAACTTGTACTCTATTGATAACAACGCTCCAGTCCATTTAGAAGGGATAGACGTTATTTTTTCTAATTTTTTCTATCGTTTTACACTTTGATTATTCACGTTGATAAGGCCATGACGGATGCATCACGGATCTGTGTTCCACGAAACCGAACGCCCGATTTCTTTCCTTATTCGATGTTCCTCCGCAGACAGACGCATTCTTCCCCAACCATATGCTTAAAATCATCTTATTAACATTATAAAAACTAAATAGCAAGGTAGTACTATTTCAGGAACTGTGTTTATAAAATGAATGTGCGTTATAGTTCCTGAAAAGCACGAGCGACTCAAACAAGTGAAACATACAAACATAGTAGGAGTTTTGTTTTTCTTTATTTTTCTTTTGCTACCGTTTGTCTGATAAGTGTGCTGCTACTTTACACAAAGAAAAAAAAATAGAAACATCATATAAATGTATATTAATCAAGTGCCCGGTTGCCCGGAAAGCATCCCGCCGCAAAACGAGTCTAGATCGGCATTTGCCAAGAGCATATGTTGTACCGCGTAATTATGTTTCATCATCTTTTGTGGGATGATGGAATAAATGCAATTCAGACTAGGCCGAGTTCCGAGTTGTTTCATGCAACATCTTTGTGTGTCCTGTGACAATTGTTGCTACCGCGTAAATAGTTATTTGTGTGTCCAAGCCTCTGAAAAAAGCATTTTGGGAGTGATGAGTGCAGCAACAAATTCCCTCAGAAAAAAAAACATATACAATGAATTTGGATAATTTCAAATACGTATAGTGTAAAAAAAGGTGATGTTGACATGGCGATGTAAAGGCTGTCATCTCTGCTGATCTTCCACATTCAAGCGTCTTTGGACCCTGAGACAACACTTATCATGGAAATCGTAAATTCATTTGCCGAAGCGGACTTTTTATAGTACAGCAATTAAAAAGGATGAACTAAACACTATCTCTTTAAAACACTATCTCTTTAAACCAGGAATTAGAATTCTCGAAATGGACGCGCTAAATGCTTTGTGCTAATGAAAAGGTGTTAATCTCGCCTTAATTTCCGTATAAAATATTGACCTTTCCCTTTTTTGTCTACGTGCCGGATCAAATCGTCAGCAACACTCAACTTTGCATCTTGAAAATTTAGTTGTGAAGTAGCTCAAAAACCTGTTGTCTCTTCCTTAAGGAAGTTATTCCGATAATATTATCATGCGACATGCCCCGAATTTCTTAACCTTCATTGTATAGACAAAAAAGAAAGTATTTGCTTTTTAGTTTTCCCGCGGTTTCAACATATGCAAGTCAGTAAAACAATAAACATGAACAAAGCAAAAGGAAAAGTTTGTTGAAAGTTATAGGTGTTGATTGGGTATATCTATTGACAGTGAAAAGGTTACTTACACATGCCAGAGGTACGGTCAGGGCCCCTAATTTCCGTGTTGTGTAAAACATATAGATAGGCAAGGTAGTTGAGATAAACGCACTATGATGTCCCGTTTTCACCATGGTTTCCTGCCAAACGAGTTTGTTTTGCCGAGCTGTAGCTATTTATGTCTATTTAGGGTATCTGAAAGTTTCTATAGTTTTTTTATTGTCAATGCAGATACGTTTCCACAAAACTATTGTTTTCCCGTTTGATGTAACTTTTGGCTTTGCAATTCTTTGCAGTTCTTCCAAAATATCACGGAGCTGGAGATGTAGCTATACTTATTTTTTATTTTCTGCTTGCTGCAGACTACCCTATGGATATTTTTTTAACTTGCGATGATCTTCTTAGATGTTCGATAATCAGGCACTAGGTAGCGTCAAAAGTTTGTATTAGGCAAGTCAAGAGTACAATGGCGTAATCAGTAGGACAGATTTTGCTCGAGTTATCGAGCCAAATACCCGTGTTTCTATGAGCTGGCGTTGTCTACGATCTGTGTGCCGCAATCAAAAGTAAGTTGATATCATTTCCCTACATAACCCGGTTTGGACTCAAACCATGGGAAATTAGATTCGTTGTTCTTTTCCTATATTTCATTTATTTACTTGCTTCTTCATCGGACTACTTACTACATCTGTTTTCCATCTGCTGATACTCTGAATATTTCTAATACTTTTTCTCTTACCATGAGATATGTCTATATTTATGTCTCTCCTAATTTTGCTATCTATAATTACTATTTAGCGAAATTCCCATCCTCCAGCACGACATACATGTGTAACTGCTTAATCAACAAACGAGCCAACTTCTCATTCCAGTTCCCACGAGTGTGTGCAGTACTATCTAGCATTCTTCCCATACGCTTGATGCACCATTATGTGCACCAATGGGATATAAGGAGATTGTATATTGACAGAGAACAATAGTGCATACAAAAAAGTAGTATCACTTTGTCCGATTTGCTTCCTTTAAGAATTTGTCTTACATAGCCGGTATCTTTTCGTTATTGAAAGAAAAAACTTCTCTAAATGATTAACGTTGGTTAACGTTTTTCTAGCTTAACAAGGACCGCCAGAAAATTGGAACACCCTCATGGCCTGATAGTCATCTGGATTGGCAGGGATTTCATTGTCCGACTGGAAAACGAATGAAGAGATGGCTTTATTTACCATTAAGGAAAAATTAGCCGTGTGTCGTTGCATATTACATTTCAAGTAACCATATCGGCAGAGATTTCTATAAAAAATAAAAAGTAAATAGTAAAGTAAAAATACGTCTTTGACTTTCTGAGCAGTCAGTTTATTGACAGCCATTCTTCCTTTGCACAATAACGTGAATGAAAACCAAATCGTAGAAATAGCGCAGCATTAAGCCGTTACAAGCAGTACTGATTCTGGCCAATAAAATCTTTCCGTCTAGAAGCCCGTAACGTTTGACTTCGCTAGAATTGCTCAATCCGGTGGAGATTAGGAGAGTATAAAGGGTGATAAACATAGTAGTATTCTCAAAACGTAATATTTGTTATATTTTCAGACTCATGTATAGGAGTACTGTGAACAACGAGATGATAGCTTTCATTTGTTGATATTTACCCATTTGATCCAAAGTGTTATTCAGGAAATTGATATAATATCCTATGGCAGTACCAGTTCTCATTTATCCCCACTTGAATCCAGTCATTCATTCCTCAGCGTTTTCTGAGCTATTTACCTTTACAGAATGAATCTATGACCGCTTAATGGGAAGAATAGATTTTATATCATACTTCCATCAGGTTTTTCGTGTCGATCCAAATCAATGCAGCAACACTAACATCTGCTGTTTGATAATCGATTTGCATATCCGTGATAATGGGTAAAAATGCTGCGATTTCTACTAGGCACGACTATAATAAATATGCTAGTAAAGAACATTATGTTTAATTTTTATTTATACTATGCATAACACATAAAATTCAGTATTTTTAGCGCATCAGTTGTGTTTAATTTCTCAAGAAGCGTAGCCTGATCAAAAGAAATAGAGATACTGAATACTGTAGTTTTGTGCAGTTTTATTAGTAATCTTTTTGTTCCATTCTTGTATACAGTTTATTGAATAAATTTTGCATCCATAGAAAGACCAAGTTTGCGATAAAAAAGAGATAAGTATGCGCCGTTAGTAAAAAGATTGGACGATAAACATATTTTACTTACCCAGCTTGGTTCCCAGTGGACACAAAGTTTATTCAAGCGGCATAAAAATACCTCAATGGTTAGTAAATGGAATCGTATATTGACGTCTTTTAACTTACCCCCGAAGGATATTCCACATTACTGTAGGGACTGGCGCCACACCTTGGAACGGTGGGCCCCAGCAAAAAAAAAAAAAAAAAAAAGAAAGGGGCAAGAGTGCTGACTTTTTTTGCAGCGCACTACGTAGAACATGGATGATTCAGCGCCTGACGAGGACTTGAATGGTATAAGTATGAATGATAACCGTATATGCAAATGGAAACCATAATTTCACTTACTGAACGGGGAGGACTTGTAGCCTAAAACATAAACATCGCACATGAGTTATCCTGTACACAGTATCAATCAAAGTGCATACTGGGGGTGTCATTGAAAACAGAGCCAAAGAGTTCCGCCTTTGCTTTTTACCAGTTCGGATCACTGAAACAGACGTGACAGCCACTGGTAGGAGATTGATGAACACCCTATCAATGACCGAGTCTGACTGATGATCTGCGCACTTTCCAGACCATTACACATATTATACCCAACGAGTATATCATTAATTGACGCAGAATAACTATTCAGAAGCGCAAATACATCCTATGCATCAGCGCGAAATATTATGAAATAAGCGCAAAGCGTCCTTTGCGAGGAGAGATGACGTATAAGGTGGGTAACATTTTAGATCTGGAAAAATCGATATTCTTTATTTCTCTTCCCCGTTTCTTCTTCTTCTTTATTCTATGATGTGTCCTGGAACTCTATTTCAACGCTTTTAGCTTATTCAAGAATCAGTAAATTCTTCCGTACAAGCTTTCGTCTATTTTAAAAATGGCTGAAACCACAGGAAAGAGAAAATCAAAAAGACGAGAGACAACAAGATCGATGTAAGTCCCGTCCATGGTAAGCCTACCCAGAAGAAGAGAATATCTTCCTAAATTCAGTCGTTACGGATGATTACTCTGTTAATTTCCGTTTTGCGAGAAGAACCAGTAGCAGCTACCATGCTGTAGAACTGGGCACTACAGATTTTACCCGCGACGATATCCAGCGGCATTTCACTCCATGTGCAGTCGATCCTGGCATCGGACAAGTTTTTACGGCAGCATATGGTCACAGGAATGAGCCACATGAAATAAGACGTTGTTCAACCTGTGAATAATACCAGTACACTGGTACTACTCGAAGATTAAGAAAACTGTAAGCTCAGAAAAAAGCAGCAGACACTAACAATCAAAACCAATTCGCCTGCAGGAAAAACCTAGGAGAGCGATAAGTACGAAAGGTACATAATGTAGTATTTTTCAGTATATGCATGCTTTATTCCACTATTACAATGCAGACAATGCGATAGAACGGTGTCGTGCTTATCAGGGAAAACAAGGACTGGAGGGGAATTAGCAAGCATATTAACGAATGGAGGAACAAAATACAATTGAAAAAAGTGGAAAAAGACAAAGTTAAATCGAAAGCAAGGACAGCATGAAAAAAAAAAAGAACCAAAAACTAAGGAAACTATTACGGCCACTAAAAATTGGTGACCTCGCGCACTAAAAGCTCGAGTCATTTTAACACTGTTAGCTCTTGTACAGCGCTAGCCAATCATAATTTATGATTGACGTCAAGTTTTAGTGATCCACAGTTCATGTCAACTTTTAATGCATGGTCTGATCCATTTTATGGAATTACAAATATCAGCCGCCATGCGCATTGAAGGCTAGCATGAAGAACGTAATAAAATCTCATCAAACTGAGAGAAAACTATTTAGTGTAATAATATAGGTCGTCTCCATGTAGGATACATATGGACCACTCGTAGTATTACTTACACTTAGAGGTAATAGCAGGGAAGTCGTATTAATAATAATAGACGCAAACACAAATTGTAGTCGTGAAAAGAACGTTGTCCGACACTATCGCAGTGTCGATTTGTATTTATTATTGTTGCGGATCATTAAATCAAATACAGGCTCGTAAGGGTGTGTCCGATTAACGTATCAATACATCATACAGCAATACGGCTACACCTAGCACACTAAAAATGTAATGAAGTGTATAGATCAACTCGTGCACTAAAAATTGAAATGAAGTGTGTGGGTCAGCTCGCGCGCTAAAAGTTGATAGGAGGTCTCAGCTTGCGCACTAAAACTTGACATGAATTGGAGACTGTGATTGGCTGGCGCTGCACCAAAGTGAAGATACTGGCGGAAGTGATGGTTGCGGACATTAAATCCATTGATGGACAGTCACTCGGCGCAAAGTTATCCTATTCGCTGGAGCAAAATGCAAAAAAAATCCTTCATTCCCTGTCTTCCCTTCTTTTCCGTTGTCTGATCGAATCATGTCATCGTATTCTTCTTCGTATCATTCATCGCCTTCCAGAAACTACGGTGCCTCTCAGTACTCATCTTCTGGAAGCAGCCGTGCTTATGGAGGCTCGGGATACTCTGGTCGAGGTGATGGCTATCGAGACAATCGTGAGACATCGCCGAGAAGATCGAGCAGACCGTAAGTCATTATTCTTCCAAAATTACTTCTTTTTTTGCTCATGCTTTTTTTACCGATCTATACAGCTACGATTACCATTCTTCCTACCGTGATGATCGTGGTTACTCTTCCCACGGTTCCTATCGCTCGTCGAACGACTCTTACGGCGGAAGCGGTTCTAGAGGTGGCTATGGTGGAGGCCATGGTGGAGGTCATGGTGGGAGCTATGGAAGCGGATACGGAGGAGGTGGATATAGTAGTGGATACGGAGGGAGCGCTGGAGGAGGTGATCGCATGGGCCAGCTAGGAAGCACCTTGAAGGAGATCAACTGGGATATGTCTACTCTTCCCAAGTTTGAGAAGAACTTCTACACAGAGCATCCAGCTGTTGCTGAAAGAACTGCCGACGAAGTGCAGCAGATCAGAGCTGCTGCTAACATGACAGTGACTGGCTATAGCGTTCCTAAGCCTTTGAAGACTTTTGAGGAGGCCAACTTCCCTTCTTATGTCATGAAGGAACTTTCGCAGCTTGGATTTTCTTCACCCACACCAATTCAATGTCAGGGCTGGCCAATGGCCTTGAGCGGTCATGATGTGGTCGGGGTTGCTGAAACTGGATCAGGCAAAACTTTGGCTTACACCCTTCCTGCCATCGTACACATAAATGCTCAGCCATTACTTGAACCTGGAGATGGTCCTATTGTTCTTGTTCTTGCTCCTACAAGAGAATTAGCAGTTCAGATCCAGTCAGAATGTACCAAGTTTGGCCACAGCTCCCGCATCAAGAATACTTGTCTTTATGGTGGTACTTCACGAGGTCCCCAAATTAGAGATTTGCAGCGAGGTAGCTTTCATTTTTTTTTTTTTTTGTGTTCTATTGTGGTTCTGATGCTGATGATCTTTTCTTTCTAGGCGTGGAGATCTGTATTGCAACCCCCGGAAGACTTATTGACATGATCGAATCAGGCAAAACCAATCTTCGCCGTGTTACCTACCTTGTTTTAGACGAAGCCGATCGTATGCTTGATATGGGTTTTGAACCTCAGATTCGCAAGATTGTGAATCAGATTCGTCCTGATCGACAGACTCTTATGTGGAGTGCCACATGGCCAAAGAGTGTTCAGCGTTTGGCTGAAACATACTTGAAGGATTATATTCAGGTCACTGTCGGTTCGCTCTCCTTGAGCGCCTCGCAAAACGTCACACAAACGGTTGAAGTATGTGCAGAGCAGGAGAAACGTGGAAAGTAAGTTCTCTTTTGCCATCCTCTTTTTTATATTTTACTTATGTATTCATTCCTTACAGGCTGATCACTCAACTGGAACGTATTATGGAAGAGCACGAGTCAGAGCGAAAGACAATTATTTTCACCAGCACAAAACGTACTGCAGATGAAATTACCCGTTTCTTACGACAGGATGGATTCCCAGCATTGGCGATCCATGGTGACAAGCAGCAAAGTGAACGTGATTGGGTGCTTAATCAGTTCCGAACGGGCGGCCACCCCATTATGGTTGCAACAGATGTTGCATCCCGTGGTATTGGTATGTATACGGTGTGGCCACTGGATGAAGTCCCTGCAGAAGGGGTCCCTACACGCATACGTTACTCGATTCAAATCTTGCAGGAAAAGATTGCTTGATCTTTTTGTTGCATAGAGTTGGTCATCACTTGATTTGCATAACAGATAGCGGTAGTATGCGGGCTCATGCTGGCCTATGCGTCCGCGGAACCGTCAACTCATTTCGCTCTGTGTTCCACATGGACATCGATCAGCGGCGAAAGAAAATTGCTATCCTGAGCTGGCTTTCTGGAGTTGTCACTGCCCACCTTCGGTTGACAGGAGACGGAGAATTACATTTGAAGGGTTCTGGCCAGTAGAATGAAAGACGACGATGATCATTTATTGCGATTCGCCGGAATGTCATGCGCTGTACCCTTCGCTTAATGTCATTATCTGTTGGACTTTTGACTATCGTTCTCCGTCCAGGGTTTGTGAGCAACTCAAGATTATGTTTAACAGCAAATTTTGCGTGTCGGGGAGCTCTTGGGTTGGGATTTTGAGACTGAATCATTAATGCTCTCTTGTTTTACAGACGTCAAGGACGTTAAATACGTGATCAATTACGACTTCCCCACAAATATTGAAGATTACGTGCATCGTGTTGGCCGTACTGGTCGTGGCGGACGCACCGGCATGTCTGTTACCTTCTTTACTGCCGAGAATGCCCGTCAAGCCCGCGACCTTGTTGCTATTCTTCAGGAGACCAAACAAACCATCGACCCCCGACTCCAAATGATGGCAGCTACAGGTGGACCTCGAGGTGGTGGAGGACGACGATATGGTCATGGAGGACGTGGAGGAGGACCGTCTATGTATGGTGGTCCCAGAGGTGGAGGCTCCAGATGGTAGGCTACTTTTGCATAGACATTTTCGTATTTTGTAGCTTAGCATGGGAATTCTTTTAATCCTTCATATACGTACGTTGGTTTTTTTTTCTTTGTTCTGCATTAAGGCTTTTGTTTTATTCGTCAAGACTTTCGTTAAACATCTTATGGCTGTTACACATGACTCTTTGGAATAATTGCTATACATAATTTTTGCTATACAATCCAAATCTCATGGTGACAATGAGGTCGGTAGCCCTCTGATTTGTTTCAACTTTTAAGATTATTCGTGGGGTATCCAAAGAAATGTACCTCTATTCTTTTACATATTCTTCGTTAAACATACGATCAATCTCAGAATTCAACGTTAGCTTCCAAAAATCAGATCTGTGAGGATTATATTCAATACTAACCTGTAAATGGTTCACCTGTATGGTTTTGGTAATAATCGACCTTCTATCTGCCAAGGAAAGAAAAGGGCTCTCTCATTATTTATGTCCTGAATTTTACTTCTTCCTAGGAAGTATAGAGTGGCAGCTCCATCACATTCTTATATATAATCAATTTTTTTTTTTTTTTTTTTGCATAGCTTGATTTTGTTGCCTTTGCATCTGTCATTCTACAGAAGGATGTTTACTATATCTCTTTAGGCACACATTAGAACTACAAGTTGGTGTAGGCTTTGGGAAGCTACATTCACTTGGTATGCCTTTCCGGACTTTATCTGGCCGAGGTTGAGGTTCCCTTTTATACAGTCCAACTACATATATTGCCATGGAGAGGACCATAGGATACTCAGTTGTTCTGATTCTCTTTGCTTGTAAAGTATATCACAACATCCGTAAGTTAAGAGGGAAGAGCCTTAGGCTGGCAGGCACTCGTGACTTCGTTGCGGGATGTCCGAAGGCAAATCCTCCTCTTGGGGTTGAAAGGTTGCCAAGTAGAATTTCTCATCCATCCCCAACATCGTATGCAGGCCACGCGACAATCTCGGATACCAGAACAACAAAGTGTTGGACAAACGCTACCTCCAGTACCAGTGGGGATCGATACATTGAATGCCAACCCTTTGCCTCCGGGTGCCATGCCAAACGGTGCTCGCCTACAGGTGGGAAGATACCAAGTCGTCATCCACAATTTCATCGCAGAAGGTCAATCTCTTAATGACATAAATGCTAAGATGCTTATTGGTTTCTTTTCTGTAAAGGTGGTTTTGCGCATGTCTACCTTGCACGGATTGAAGGCAAAACGGGCTTCGTCGTGCTGAAGAGGGTGGCAGTTCCGGATACCGAACGTCTAAAGACGGTAGAAAAAGAGATTGCCTTTATGGTATATGGTATCTGCCTTTGCTGTTATGATGCTTAAGTTTTTCTGAATGGTAGCGACGGCTGGGTGAACATAAAAACATCGTACGATACTATGAATCACGGATCGATGCCTTACCGACGGGCGGGTTTGAGGCACTGATCCTTATGGAGTACTGTCCAGGTAGCGTCACTTACTGCAACAGCGAGTTTCTCAATTTTTTTTTTTTTTTCAGGGGGAGGTGTCATTGATCTGATGAACAGACGATTGCAGCAACGACTGACTGAGCCAGAAATTCTGAAGATTTTCAGCGACGTGTGCGAGGTAATGATTGTTGGGGAGGGAAGAAGCTCAGCATTGAAATGTCGTTGCTGCTAGGCGCTCGCTTATATGCATTACTGCAGTCCGCCTGTTCTGCACAGAGACTTAAAGGTAACGTCGTGGAACCATTTGTTTTAAACTAATAAACCGTAGGTGGAAAACATTCTGATACTTTCCCATGATCATTACAAACTGTGTGATTTTGGTTCAGCTGCTCTTTCCAAAGGGACATCTGTGCCGAAGACGCTTCAAGAGCTACAAGGCGTCGAAGATGATATCCAGTGTCATACAACACTCCAATATCGAGCGCCAGAAATGATTGACGTTTACCAGAAAAAGCCTATCAACGAGAAGGCAGATATATGGGTAAGCTAGGCACAGACAAACGCTGTTCACAAGCTTATCTCCTACAGGCGTTGGGCGTACTTCTGTACAAATTATGCTACTACACGACCCCTTTTGAAGATCAGGGACAGCTGGCTATTCTGAATGCTCGATATGTCATTCCCACTCATCCGCCATTCTCTGAGGGGTTACGTGGCCTTATCATGTCTATACTCCAGGAAGATCAGCAGCGTAGACCAAACATATATCAAGTTGTGCAGTCCGTTTGCAAACTACGAGGTGTAGAATGCCCCATTCGCAATGTAAGGACTCACTCTTGTTTGTCAACTTACTAACTCATTTGTAGATATATCCTGAGCCGCAGGAACCGTCGAATAATCTAAACTATCACAATGGTGCTTTACCGCAGAATAATAGCCCATCCTCCATTTTTGAAAAGTTGCCAACACCACCTCAAGAAGTCCACAATGTGACGCCAATGCGGCGCGGTCGTCCTACGCGACACGAGCCGAGCTTATCACAATCCAATGGCAGCATTGTACCTGAGCCTACGACTGGTAGCGATTTTGATCCATTTGATCCTGCCTACGTAGGCAAACACACACAGCATCAACGACAAACATTTGACACACAGCCCAAAGCACAGAACGCGACTTTCGGGTTTGATTCGGATTTTCAACCAACAGGTGGATCCAGTATCCGTCTTACAGAAAGCAATTTATTAGCAGCATTGAATGAGCAACAAAAATTACGTCATGCTACAGAGAATGTGAGTTCCAATACAGAGTCATCTGACGAGGACGGAACAAGTACCCGCCACAGCGTTACATCTAGTATTGAAGCTCGACTTCAAGCCATCAAACTATCCGTGAGTAACCCACCTGTCACACACTCTCGTCACGGATCGGAGCCAGAGACAGTTGCACGCGATGGCGAAGGAAACAGCGACACCGCATCATCGACCGTACGTCTACATTCTCAGGTACTTGGATCTGTGCCACCCACAAAACCGTCACGTTCCAGTTCGCTTGGGAAAAAGGGACGGTCAGAGACGGGCTACAAACCTAAACCGCCACCGAAACCAGCACGGTTTCGTTTATCCAAGTCGCCTGAACCATCGTCAACAGCGGAGACGGACGCCAGGCCCCCCTCGATCGCTGAATTTGAGGACAAGTTTCCATCGGTGGAAGAATTATACAAGCAACTTCCGCTCAGCGGCAGCCCAAACCTCCGGACAAATGATCGTGATAATTAGGTTACACACACGTTGGTGGGCAATCGGCCCCTAGGCATGAGTCATAGATCGAAATCTTTTTCACTTACCATCACCTTACCTAATGTACAGCCGAAGAAACAGGATCATGTTTTCGTTACTGGTGGTTAAAATTGAGCTGCTACATAACCGATAGGATTGTATCTGTCTTCTAATAAGCGAGACATGGGATAAGAAAACGAGTTGTCATTGGAGATCAATGGTTGACTGTGACGGCTTTTTCGTTGTCTTAAACCGTGGAAAATAAAGTCCCTTTTCTTTTCTCAGTTGGAGAACCCTTTCACGGAAGCAACCAACTCTACTATGTGCGGTATCTCTGCCCTGATTTTGGCTGACCCAAATGGTGCAGCATGTCCTGACCTATTTGAAAGTTTGGGTCTTTTGCAGCATCGTGGTCAGGTACGCTGGAATCGTCTCATTCTGCGAGAGTTAATATCTGTGTTAGGATGCAGCCGGCATTGTGACCTGTGCGCCCAAAGGTCGTCTTTTCCAGTGCAAAGGCAATGGCATGGTGAGAGATGTCTTTGACGAAGCCCAGCTGTCGCATCTTATCGGAAGTCTTGGTATCGGCCATGGTAAGCGAAAAAGAAAAGCAAAGCCCATTGGCAGATTTATTTATTTTTTGCTGCAGTTCGTTATCCTACTGCCGGCTCCTTCTCTATGTCGGAAGCACAGCCATTCTATGTCAACTCACCTTACGGTATCGTTTTCGCTCATGTAAGCTCTCCATACAGTTACGACGGGAAGAATATGGCAGCTGATATGATGTAAACTGGTTAGAACGGTAATTTGACAAATGCTCGTGAGTTGCGTGAGTTCCTCGATAAGATCGCCCATCGGCATATCAACACCGATTCCGATTCCGAAGTGCTTTTGAACATTCTTGCCGACAATCTGCAAAAGACGGGAAAATTCAGGTAAGATGGTTGAATTGCATAGGATCAAGTGTGAACATGTCAGAACATAGAGTGAACGAGGAGGATATCTTCAACGCCATCAAAGATTTGTACCGTCAGTGTAAAGGTGCCTATGCTTGTGTTGCGATGATTGCTGGTTTCGGATTGATTGCTTTCCGTGATCCCCATGGTATCCGTCCTCTTGTCATGGGTCGCAGAGAAACGCCATGTGGTGTGGACCACATGATTGCTTCCGAGAGTGTAGTTCTGGAAGCCCTGGGATTCACCGATTTCGAGGATGTGAAGCCTGGTAAGTTTTGCTGTGATGGGGATCGTGTAAATGGTAACGAAATACGTTTGACAGGTGAGGCAATCATTATCACGCGTCAGAAGGTTTCTCGTCGTCAGCTTGTTGAAACCGAAGTGAAGGCTCCTTGTATCTTTGAATACGTCTACTTTGCTCGTCAGGATAGTATCATCGATGGTATTTCGGTGTACAAGGCTCGTTTGGCGATGGGTGAAGCCTTGGCCGATCAGGTTGTTAAGTCATGCAAAGAGAAGATGGATATCGACGTTGTGATTCCCGTAGGTGTTCAATGAACCAGCCCAAAAAAAAAAATAGACTGTAACGCTTTGCTTTCTGTCAGGTCCCGGATACCAGTCGAGTAGCCGCACTTCAATTGTCTCGCAAACTCAACATTGCTTACCGTGAAGGTTTCAACAAGAACCGATATGTCGGTCGCACCTTTATTATGCCCGGACAACAGACGAGGTAAAATACTTTGGAAGTCGTAATTAGTGCAGGTGCTCAAGTGGTGTTAGACGCAAGAATGTCCGTCGCAAACTGAATGCAATGAACTTGGAGTTCCATGACAAGAATGTGCTGCTGGTGGATGGTAGGTCACTGCTACCCGTTGCTGACGGCTTTTCTCGCTTACGGTTATTTTAGATTCCATTGTACGAGGTACTACGTCAAAAGAGATCATTCAGATGGCTCGTGATGCTGGTGCCAAGAAGGTATATTTCGCTTCTTGTGCTCCTGCCATCCGATACCCCAATGTCTATGGCATTGACATGCCGAGTCGCAAGGAGCTTGTAGCACACGAACGAAATGATAGTGAGATTGCTGCCGAGATTGGAGCAGACGAGGTGATCTTCCAAGATTTGAATGATCTGGTCGAGTCAGTCAGACAATTTAACCCCGAGATTACTACATTTGACACGTCCGTGTTTGATTGCAACTATGTCACCGGAGATGTCGATGAAGCGTACATGGCATATATTGAAGGTGAGCGTAGCGATGACACGAGACCGCGATCAAGTGTGGACAGCGACTGTGTTGGTTTGCACAACAACTTTGTGCGATAAAGGATTTTTATCCAGGCCAATAGTGATATATATTGTATTTTGCACCGATATGAGGACCTGTTCGCGTCCTCACGGTGTCTTGTTAAAGATATGAATAACATTATGAAAAGAATTTTACTATCGTCGTGGTCGTTTGTGACGGCTAAAAGAATAGAATACCGTTCTTTATTTCCCAATTTGATCAAAGGAAGTAACGATCTTGAAAGGCTTGCTGTCTGGACCCAAAGGAGCATTTCCAGGACGATCGGAAATAACCACTTGATAGCCAGCTTCGTTAGCTGCAAGCACCTCTGTAAAAAAAAAAAAAAAAAATGTGGTCAACCCATCATTGGATACAAGCACGTCTTTTGTACCTTTAATATTATCCGTGACAAACAGGATGCGTCCCATATCCTGTTCTTTTCCAATTTCCTGGGCAATTACTTTGTACGATTTGGGTTCCACCTTGAGGCCAACACTGGTATCAAAGTAGCCAGAGAAGTACTATGTTGCCTATCAGTTTCTAGCGTTATGTTATCCAATTTACCTTCATTAAGTCGCCTTTGTCTGCGTACTTTAGCAGTAACTTCTGGGCGGGAACGCTTCCGGAGGAGTAAATATAGATTTTCTTTCCTCCAGCTTGCCATCTGTCCAGAGCAGGTACCACATCATCATAGACTCTGATATCGTGCTTGAGTTTTTCTGCTGTTGGTCTTCTTGATACTTACTGGCTAAGGAGTTCTCCAGATTCATAGCCATCCTTCCACATAAAGCCTTGGAAAGATTTTAAGGCACCAATCTTTCTATCAGCTGCCATTTGCCAGTGGATATTTTTCTTGATTGCTGCTTTAATTTCCTCTGGTGATCTAGTCGTAGATTAAGCGGTGTCCTGAGAAATCATGCCCTTACGCTTCCGCTTCAGTGGGAATAAGCACAGACTCGCCTTCGCTGTTTTCAACATCCCTTCGAGCCTACATCGTTTTTATGTTCAGCCTTTGTATTATTACGCGAAACAACTCACCTGTTCGCGTAGCTGTGCAATGTAGGCATTTAGATCATCCGAACCCCAAGCGCGATCAAGGTACGCGTCCAAACCGCGCGTCACATAAGGAAACTAAGCATGTCAATTCAGGGCCATTGAGGCAAATGTGTTGCCTTACCAACACCTCCTTCACAAAAGTAATTGGAGTGATGGTGCCTTCAATGTCAAGGATAACAGTATCGTAATCGGTTAAACTCATGGTAACAACAAAAGAGAAAAAGCTGCCTTTCAAAAGATTCACAGTTCCGCAATTTTTGATGAATTTTCGTCTTGGAATGTAACACGACGAAGCTGTATTTCTTTTTTCTTTACGCACAACCATTCCCACTATACGAACAAATAACGCTTGTGCCATGTTGATGCCTCCAAACATAATCATTTATTCTCGAGACTTACCCATGTTATGCATTTCTTTCGTATAGCACTTCTGCGTTTTAACTAATTTTTGTATTTCTTCTTCTCATCAAACGCAGCCTTGTGATAGTGGGATACTGTATTTGGTGCCGTCTTTCGAAATGTTTTTGTTACTGATAGCTTCTACAGTTGTGAAATTTCATCTTTGCATTTTTCTTCTACTCCTTGGCTATGAAACACAGTTATCTAATGGTGAAGGAGGTACTTTTCCTTGGATTAACGTGCTGGAGGATTCACATGATTATTCACGCATTTGTATGCCAACTTTGAAAGATTACATAAATGTAATCGATTTCCTTTTCGTTCTCACATTCTGTGTAGCACATCCAGATCGATACGCAGATCCATTATGTATTTTATCCACAGGTATTGAAAGTACAAGCACAGAGGACGAGGTCAATACGTAGAAGCAAAAACCCGATTTTTTCTTTTTACAATAAACTTGGTATATGTAACAGAGTGTGTGGTAGAATATAGTTGTGGCCTTTATGGTCTACATTTCTGCTACCGACAAAAGGGGCTTATGGAAACAGCAGTTACTGTTTATCGCCATCTGCAGTATGTCAGGTGAAAATGCGCAATCTTTAAATTTTTTTACTTCTGTGTACCGTAAATTAAAGAAAACTATTTACATTGAGGGGCAATAAGGTGGGAAGGGAAGGGAGATTTGCTTTTTTTTTTTTTAGTTAGTGCGCTGCTTCAGATGCAGACGACGTACTCGACCTTCTCCTTCCTTTAGTTCGTCCTGCACTTGTCGCTGCTGACCTTGCTTCTCTTTCCTGCTGCCTCACACGGCGTTCTTCTTCTATTGCCTTTTTCCGGTCCTCCATCTGTTGTTGTCGTCGCGCCTCCTGCTGTGCTTGAAGATCTGGAAAAAATAGGTTAAGTTACTGCGTTTTTTGTCTTGGTTTTTGATTACCTTGTGTTGCTTTGTCAATTGCCTCGACATTATTTTGTTGTAGTTTTGTTGCATCATTAAAATCAATCATTTGTGTTCGTGATGGTCTCATAAAACCTTTAGGAATATCAGTAGGCGTAGTTGGTGGTCTGGGTTGTCCTGGAGTAAAACGGACGGGATTTGTTTGTCGCAAGAAACTTGGGCCGGATGGCCGACGTACAGGTGGACGAGTAATAAAAAGACTGGATTGTGGTCGAACGGGTGGTCTTCCGATTGCATCACCCATTGAAGGTTTTCGGGGTGGACGAGCACCAGCAGAAGGTGGAGGACGGGGAACAGTGTTAAAGGCAGTTGTTGTAGTTGGAGTAATAGGTGGGGTGGTTGATGATGAAACATCTAAATCCATCGATTGATCTTTCTTCTCTTCATCGCACAGACTTAATAATTCGGCCAGTCTGCCTTTTCGCAGAGGCCGTCGAGGAGTAAAATGTTTTTTGATAGTTGGTTTTTTTGATCGATAGGATTCAGAAACATAGGTAACAGATGGCCAGTTTTCTGGCTCGATCATCATAAACTCAGAAAGATGAAAACCAAATCCCTGATCTTTAACTTGAAAGAAAATGTTATATTTTACATATATTTTATAAATTTACTTACTGGCATTTGATATCTTTTCAGTCATAGTATTGTAAGAATCGTTGTTATACCAGTCTTGCAAGTTAAGATTAAATCGATTTGTCAGAGGATAATCTTTGAGGGTATTGCCTACGATGCGAACCCATTCATCGTCATCCTCAGATGCAATTTGAAAAATCTGAAGAATACTCAAATGTTATCTGCACTGTTTTTTTTTTTTTTTTCATTATTGTTTTCTTTGTCCTGCATGTCAAAAAACCAACAAGGTTTTAAACACCGCAAAACGAGAGAAGTTTACCCTAATCATATCTTCGCGTAGTGCTGGCAAATCGACTTTACGAACGTAAAGTAAAGAAAAAAGTACACCTAATTTGGTTGTCTTGTCATAAGCGTTGTACTGCATACAAATGACATCCAATATGTCATGTGTAAGTTCCTGAGCGACTATCTGCGATCGCCAGTTGCAGTTCGTAAATTCCTCTGTAATCCATTTACGTATTCCTTCGGGAGTGCTTTTTTCCATAGATGATGTCAACAGTTAAAAAAGAAGAAAATAAGAAGTGAAAGAGAAAAGAAGTGACAATGCAATTTCGACTGAAAAAATAAATCGCCTTTTATAACTTGTGGAAAAAAAAAAAAAAAGAAAAAACCAAGTCATGGTTACACAAATCATCCTCGTCTGTCTGATGGAAAATTTGGCAATGTTCCAAACTGCCTTTTGACTCGGAAAGAAACTCTCCGATCTTCCTAATCGCTAAATGAATGAACACATACTTATAACTTAGCTTACCAAACCCTATTTATTATATTCAAATAAAAAGTTAAATACCAGATTCTATCATATTATACGAAATACTCTCGTTTTATTGTAGAAAGTTGGAGGTTCGTTACAACTACTTAATTAGCCTTGCATAACGAAGCTCCTGTTACGTCGAGTATCAGGAGCTACATAGGGGAATGACATACAATTAACCCACCAAGACAACTGCACGTGCCTTATTATTACAACCACTGACGGCAAATGGTGTGAAGATTGCGTCGTCCCGATAATAAAATAGCTTTTATCCTGATGATCCTGTTTTCCAGTCATCAAATCCTTTTACAAAACAGACTCTGTCTGTATCATGAAAACATCTAAATCCTTTTGCTCTCGTCTCTTCTGCCGTTAAAAACTCTCCGCCGTGACTCCCTTCTTTCCCTTCTTTCCATACTTCGAGTTTGTCTTGTGCGCAGGCTGCATCATTCAAGTATTCATCTTCTATAGTTGCCATGTCGAATTCGTCACTCTCATTATTTTTAGGACACCATGCAATGTGATGGAGCATAACATGTTGACGTGAATGTTGAAAGAAACGCGTCATAAAATCCGGATGAAGTAATAATCGTGACGCTGACAGATGGATGAGCAAAAGCGATGGCATGTGGGATGCAAAATAAGTCCATACACGAGCTGGTGCACAGCAGCGTAAACTTAAGTAGGCGGTTGACAATGAGTGGACATGGCGAAAAGAGAGGGACAGAACGACGAGCTTATCCAAAGTCGCTAGTAGCAGGATAGACCTTGTTACCAGCACAGGGTCAACTTCATGAATAATCATAGCCAATTTCTCCAGTTTAGGGGAACTTTGGACGACCGTTTGAACAAGAGAATAATCGAGGGAGTCGGATATAGCGAGTTGGGTCAAATTGCATGAGAGTAAATGTTGATAGATTGGCGGAGGTATCGGTGTGGCTTTGTTAAAATGGATTGGTTCGATAAGGACCCTTTGGAATAGTAGGATGCGTAGAGTAGGTTTAAAAAGATCAATTAGCTGGTTGAATGTTTCCTGTTTAATGGTACAGCATAACAGTGTGAGCGATGTAAGTTGGCGGCGATATTTTAGGAGTGACTGGAAATCGTCATACGTGTCCCTGCAGTCCTCAAGATACAGTTCCGAAAGCAACGGACAATATTGTGCAAAGAACTGCAAACCGTAATGTTCAGAACGCATCTTTGGGTGAAAATCGATTCTCAGCGCTCGTAAATGACATACGAGCTCAGCCATGAGTTTGGTATTATTCATGTCGTAGTGTGTTCCGTTGATCAGGTCACGATTGAGCGACCGAACGTAGTGTCCCCGCATTATGTTATGAAAAAGCCCTCGCGTAGATAAAACATCCGTGGCTATCTGTACATCCTCTCGTCTTTGGTCATCATTTTCGTGTGGTAAGATAAATTCTTTGTCACGCCATAGGTAAGGCGCACAAAGAACATACAGCCGCCGACAGGTGAGTGCAATAGGCTGAAGAAGAGCATATTCGTGCTCAGGATAACGCCATCCTAGCAAGTGACATTCGTTGTATTCGACTTTGGATGCAATATGTATAATGTACTCTAATAACTCGTTGGGAAGCTGCAGAAAGTACGACATGGGAAAGAGAAGGAAGAAATTACAGAAATAGTGGAACACAGACTTGTGACAACATTCGTACGAGTCTAACCATATAGATAAAGGCCAGATCAGCATAGCGGCGACTGATCTGTTTCTTTCTGGACGTTGCATAAAACCATAGTTGGTATTGGAACGAATGAGCCTTCATCGTATCTGGTGACACTCGCATGGCTATACTTTCAGCGTCAACTCTTGTCCGTCATTAAAACCGTTTCACGCCGATGAAAAGGAGAAACATGTGTTGGCTGAATATGAATTCAGCCTCAATAAAAGAGCGAAGTATGCAACCATGCGTATCCGTTTACAAACACTTTTTACCGTTGATCGTACTCACGTTGACAATCTTTTCTAAGAGACGCTGTGCCTTGGTGTCGTACTCTGAGTCATATGTGGTCCAAGCAGTTTCTAGCACATCATGGATAGTTTCACAAAATAGATTTAGTTTTATATATCCTTTCCTGACAGGGCATCAGCGAAGGTAGATTCCTACAGTTCGTGAGAATGCACCCGTTGTGTTGTCTGAAAGTAGAAGCAAACTTAGAAACTTCCTTAAGATTGGTCCCCAGCGAGACACCTTACCCTTCCCCGACACTGCACCCCGTCCTATTCATTCCAATGGCCATGGTTTTCCTGTATGTAACTCTTTCTAAACAATTCTGCAAAGACAGTTACCGAAGGCTGACCTGCTCTCTCTTAGAAATCCTAGCCGAATCGGCCGGGATCACTCAGGGAGTGCAAGTTACACAGTTCAAAAACTACCCCATGCCTTCGTGGTGCCCGGGTCGGAATGTTTGTTATGCTCGTCATACCAGGTTCCCCCATACAATGACCGCTCACTATTCACTTGTTACCGCGTTTTTTAGATCCTTAGCAATAGACGATGAATTTAAACCTGCATCTTTCTACTATTTCTCAGGAGACACTCATTGTAGTCGCGATTTCCGCCTTACAATCCTCTCGCATCACATGGGTGACGTTCTGATGTTTAGTTTTATCCATCAAGATAGTTAATACAGACCTTCACTAATCTATGTCTCTTCCCCATTGCCGCTTTTGCTGTACCTCGATATCTACTGTTTTTTTCGCAGTTTTATGCAGGATCCAAGCTTTTACACTGTACGTCATTAGCATGTATTTGAAAAGAGCCTTCCATTTCATGCTGAAAAGTGCCAAAAAAAAAAAAAAAAAAGGAAAAGGACAAAAATGCTTGTCAAAAGAAAACAGAAGCAATTGTCAAACAAGTCAACCCTTCTTTTAGTTTACTTTTGCATGTATTTCTATGGGATTAGCGGCATCCACGAAGGTGTTTTGTTTTTGTATGCTGTCCATTCGGCACCAAAAAATCGGTGCAAGGTATATTCTTCATACTCAATCCGTTCGGAAAAGAAGCGATGGAGCCAGTACACGAAGAGACCGAGACATATTGGGTTCAACAACAGAAACTGTACACCAACTGCCCACCAGTAGAACCCGAAATAAGAGGGATGTCGCATAATGCTGCAGAGAGATACATCTTAGCAATTGAATCTTCAGGACTTGTCACCTACCTGTAGATACCATGCGTCACGAGTACATGGTCATCCTCCCTTCTATCCACAATAATGTGAGAAAAGTTGTGTCTTGCAGAAAACATTGCTGTTGTCCGCACCGCCTGACCGACAATAACAAGAAGGAATCCTAGCAAATGGTATCGACAGATCAACATCTTATTCTCGTTGTATAGAGGCTACGTTACCTAGGTAGTTAAGGTAGCCTACAGTTTTCCAAGAGGGAAACATATAATACTCAATGAGAAACTCAATGAATGCTGCAGCGTGGGCAGCATGGTAGTGGGGACTATGGTTAATCAAAAATGCTGCAACTTGTCAGTTTCGCGAGCCAGGGATAATTTGTCTTACAGTCCAGTGTCAATTTGTCAGGATTATACAACGCGGTGGCAAGGTATTCCAGAAAATGAAATAGAGCTAAAGCAGCAAGAAAAAAACCAAACTGAGGAATACGCTGCTCCGACATGATCGCAAACAACAATCCTCCACCACACACCATGCCCAACAAGAAGCCATACGTTGCAATGTTGGGAGGCGTATTCTTGCCATCAAACAGTTGGTGCTGTAATCGCGATCTTGTATTTGGCGATCGTAGCAATCGGATGGTATCCCGATCGGCCTCGCTTGATGGTTGTTGCATACCGATCCGTAATGGGAAGATGGAGACACCAAGAAGCTAGCGTGATGTCGGAGCACCAAGCCGTTTAAATTTTTTGTGCAGACTACGAAGCACGTTTTTTTTTTCTTTTTGAAAAACCAAATACTTTCGTTATAGTACGTAAATGTCCTTATTACAATTATGAGCATGACATTCAGTTTATTATCTTTACACATGACTATTAAATTCAATGTGTGCGTCTTTCGGGATAGTCACGGTTAGTAGTTCTATGCGTCAACTTCTCTTCATCTAATATCAGTCAAGAGCAGACTGGACATATAATGGAACAAAGGAAAACTACCTCTTTTACTCCATAACTTGCTGAGATGTTGTAATAAAGGAAATTGTGGTCTCATGAATGGTTATCTCTTTCTGAGTACAGAATGATTATTTCCTGTAAAGCACATCTTTATATGTGACTAGTTGTCAAAATGATGAGTCTTTGATTGGCTTGCTACTGTATCATCATTCATCCTTGAAGAGCTCCAAGGATAGATAGCTTTCAATCAAAAAGGAAAAAGGAAAAAACCGTATTAACATACGGTATTTTTACATCTGCGGTCACTTACGCCCACTTAGATCTCTGTTTGACACCTTGTTTTCTTATTAATCCGACTTGCCACCCATCGTAGGTGATCCCAGAGGTAAGTAATGGATACTACAGTATTGAATCTGCTACTGGTTCCGACATATCCGCAACTGATGCTAAATCAGGTAACGTTTTCTTGTGCAAACAATTTCTCATAAGTGGCTCTGTGTGATGGCACCAAGCTGATCTGGGTTAAACATTAGGTACACAGTTTTTCGGAGTCTTCCATATGACGTTTGGGTATGGAAAGGAGAAAACTACAGCGTGCTATTTTTTTTTTATCTGTATGAAAAAGGTGCACAAACTTCTGAAATAAATAGCTAGTTTTAAATTAGATGAATTACGCATAGCGATACAAATCTTAAGCTTTTGTTTGTGAATCAAGATGGCTAAACCAATTATCATCACCATCCTTGCTTCTCCTTTCTAGCGATGAAGAGGAGGCTTTCATAAGCGGCTGGTCACCATCGTCATGGGAAGGCACCAAGATACGATCGCTTTCATTCGAACACCTTCGTACCTAAGGGGTAGCAAAGTTTAAATTTCTCTATCCAGAGCGAATGGATTATGCCAATTACCTTGTTACCTCCGTTCGCTGCTTTCTGAGAATAGCTAACAAAGGAGGCAGCTTTTTCCACAGGTTCTTGAACGGGCTTTGTGTAATCGAACGGCAAGAACCGATCGTTCATCAGTTGTCGTTGTGGACATGTTTCAGGGATTTGCTGTTCAGTTGATGGGTTCTTCGATGATACATTCATGGTGGATCCACTTCGTTTCGGCATTTTCTTTTTTACTTTCAGTGGATTTTCCTCCAGCAATATTTCCTCGAGTTCATGGGTAGGATCAAAGTTGGCTCGTTTGTTCTAATATGAAAAAGATGTAAATCCTTTCACCCAAAACTGTCAATATACGTACGTCAGGAATAAACGGCGAATGTTCATGTTTATCTTTGAGATTATCCCACCGAACATTTTTTAACCATGGATGGGTCTTTAGGCGTTGAAACCCCTTTTCACCCACACCCAAGCGATTCTTTGGGTCACGTGTAAGTAACCCTTTGACAAAATCAATTGCATCTGCTGATACGTCTTCTTCTTCTGGTATATCAATAGTATCGTGCATAATAGCATGTTGGAGTGCTTCATTTGTTTTTCCTTGGAATGGTCGCTATTTAGAGAAGTTATCAGCTTTTTTTTTTTTTTTTTTGCAGAAATGAGAGATCTAATAACAGACCTTGCCAAAAAGTAATTCGTAGCAGACCACACCTAGAGACCACCAGTCGACGGATGCGAAATAACCTCGTTTCTGGAGGATTTCTGGAGCCATGTATGCCATACTACCAGCGATGGATGTCAGAGGCTTATTCTCTGTATATCGCACAGCAATGTTGAAATCGGTGAGATGAGCATGACCATCTTCATTCAGCAAGATATTGTCTGGCTTTAGATCTCTAAGGATAACTAAGATTCAGTGTGTGAGGATTTTTAGCTAGACGTCCATACCGATGCACTATCCTCTTTCCATGGAGATAATGCAGACCCAGGGATAATTCGGCGGTATAAAATCGGACATAATTTTCGGGCATAATACCCATTCGATCCAAATGAAAACGTAAATCGCCGCCCAGCATTAAATCCAGAACCATGAACATATTTTCATCATCTTGAAAGGCATATCGTAAATTGACAATCAAATTGTAATTGATTTGTTCCAAAAGCCTTCGTTCGGAAATGATATTTTCAACAGCGTTCATGTCAATACATTTGGCCTTATTGATGTATTTAAGTGCAAATAGCTGTTTTGTCCCTCTATGTTGAACAACTCGAACTTTTCCAAAGGCACCTTTGCCAACAGAGCGTAGCAAAACAAAGTGGGAGAGGTCCACTAACTCAAAAATTAAGATTTTCCCCCTTTTGTTTCTAAACTATCTGTTCCTTACCATCACCGTCTAAGTCGACCTGTTCTTCTTTGCAGCATAGGGCACCCATAAAAAAAATTATTTAATAAAAGGAGATAAGTCTAGGAACGACGATCGTGGTAAGAAGCACAAGAGAATTAGGGAGCAAAGGTAGAAATCAATGAGTGTCGAGATTCAGAAAAGGGTAGACATGAACAGACACAGACAAGAAAGAGAGAAAGAGAAAGAGAGAAAAGAAGAAGAGAAAAGGTATATAATTGCTCCATCTCATTCTCCCCTCACTTCTTTGTCTCCCTAAAAAAAAAGTTGGATAAAGCAAGTGTTGGAGTGTGCGTGCGTACAGAGATAGGTGTCGTATTTGGGTATGACATACAAAAAGAGAAAAATTTCAACACAGTTCTACTGTTCAACTTACTTTTTTCTCTTATGCTTAACCATCCCTTGCTGCAAGGCGTACTAAACGAGCCACGACTGCTAAAGCATAGACTTTCTATCATACTGTTACCACCTCAAGATACATTTAAAGAATTGCCTTTACCATTTGATTTTTTAGGTATCATCTTCCTTTAACTCTACGTTTCAGAAATTAACACCATTGTAGCTACCCATGTCATTCCACTTCCCTCTTCGACTGTACTTTCTTCCACATCGGCGACCCTTTTTCCTACCGCCACAACCAATACAACTCCTCAACCCCGTCCTTCCATGTCAGCGTCCTCTGTCTTTTCACGCATAAAACCATTAAAGACCCCTATTCAGTCAAAGCACTCCGTCCATAACGAACACGAGCTTGTACTCGCCACCGTCAATGACAAACCCGTCCTGGTCCGAGATAACAGAATTACAATACTTACTGAAACTGCAACTATCACTCATGATTTTTGTCTCTATGCAAAAGACAGTAATGCAATACAACACGTGCTGTTATTTCTTGATACACCAGTTGTCCCCTGTGGCGATAGTCATGCAAAAGAGAAACCGCCTATTCAAAAAATGCAACCAAGGTGAAGAAGAAAGACTCTATATGAAAAATTAAACTTGATTAGTTTTAAGGATGTGCTACTGAAGCATCGAGGTGACACCTTGAATCATCTTGTCCAGGAATTTTGTGATACCATTATCGAAGTTGATAACTGCAAGCAGCTGCAGAAAAGCATGGAGACATTGATGAACAAGGGATACGATGTAAGTATAATAATAAGCATGGCATGCTTATTTTTTTTTCTGATCCATTGATGCAGGTCCTGAATAGCATTGACCGTTCGTTGTTTGGTCCCATTGGTGATCTCTATGGTGCATTTGAAAGGTACTTTTTGAATTCAAGTAATGCTAAACTTATTATCTCATTAGCTATCTTATGGATAACACTTATGATGTGGTCTTCTTCATCATCACGCAGCTTGTCCTAGACACCGACGAGAAAATTACGTCAGCATTGGAAAATATGTATCATCTAGATTTTATCCAAGTGGGACTACCACCTATCACCAATGGAAGAGAAAGAGTGAAGGTTGCGATTGGCGTGTTTGAAAAAATTGGGTCCTTTCGCACACCAACAGATAAACTGGATTGTTTACTGATGACAGTCAATCAATTGATGCACTACGACCAACAGGATGGTGAGACATGAATGGCTTTTATGTAGCTACTGACGTACAGTAGAGATTGACAGGGAGGAGGATGGGCTGGATACGGATTCACTCGTTCCTCTTTTGCTGCTTACAGTTTTACGAAGTCGTGTGCCTCACTTGATGGCCAACCTTATTTATATGAAAGTCTGTGTATTGAACAGCCTACTTAACTGTTCCTGACTCAGATCGATTAGGATTACGCATTCGAGCAAGATACCACCAAAGGGAGTTATGGGTTTGCCCTGAGTACATTAGAGGCGGTCCTGCATTACATTCTGGAAAGCCATCATCTACTGGCCGCTATTTCAAACCAAAATTTAACTTTTTGGAAGGCTCTTCAAGATGGAGATGAGGCCACTGTTTCTCATTTTTACCAATCACCCGAGCTTTTCAACTCTATCTGCGGCGCACATAACGACAAAGGTTGTGATGCACTGCAAATTGCCTGTGCTGGAGGACAAGTGTCTGTCGTCTCCTATGTATTACAGAAACAGTCCCCACATGTCGTGAACGACCGAAAAGAAACCCCACTTATGATCGCTGTGCGCGCCAATGCATTAGAAACTATACAGTTGCTACTGTGTGATGAGCGTGTTTTGGAGACACTTGAGTCGAGAGATGTGGACGGAAATACAGCTTTTCTGTTAGCTTCTGCGCAACGTACAGATACTTCACTCAAGTTACTCCTGGACAAGGGTGCTCAGTTTAATAGACGTGATGAAGCTGGGAATGGGCCACTTCATATCGCCTGCAGACATCCATCCATCAAAGTTGTCCATACTTTGTTAGATCTCGCAAAGCCAACGCTCTCTTGGCAAAATAACGAAGGAGCTACGTATTTTCATCTTTGTGGCAATCGTCAGTTATTCAAGGATGCGATCAATCACCCATATGCAAGCATAGATAAAGTTGATGTCAGGGGAAATTCCCCTTTGTTGCTTTGGGCTGGGAAAGGAAGAATAGACTTGATAGAATTACTGATAGCTCATCCAAGTGTGTATCGGTATCGCCTTGATGCCAAAGGACGGTCAGTACTGCATCTTATTGCCGACTGTCTTACGAAGGGTCTCGAGATGGGTGACAAGACGCTGGAACTCGTACTTCACAAATTTAAACAGCTCGTAAACGTTCGCAACAAGGCCGGTGATACGGCTTTGCATGTAGCAGTGACAGCTACCGCAAGTAATGAGATGGTTACACGCTTTGTCCGATGTCTGGTTGTGATGGGAGCAGACATGGATGCGCTGGATCGATTAGGTAAACGACCAATCTACCACTGCAGATCCAGTGACCTCCTCTGCACGATGGAAGGTATGTACACAGGAGAGAGAAGAGCGTAACACGTAATGTATCGTGGGTTTAGAGCTCTGCCTAGAGCAGAAGCCCTTATCAAAAGAGTATCCATCATGGGCTGTTACTCGTGATATAGTGGAGGTTTCGCAAGATGGATCCAGTATTCGTTATGTGATTAAAAGTGGTTGGGTAGGGGAATGTTGACGCGTTGTATTATTGCTTACTTTTCTATTGTAGCCCGGTCGACCGGGATCAATGCGTGTTGTTGAACGACAGTTGCAGGATTTTCTGTTGCTTCGGCAGGAGTTACTGCACGAATTGCCGGAGTCATTTTTACCCACACTAGAAGAGCTTTTAGACCCAGCTCATGTGGATCTTCGGCCGCCACCTGCAAGTGTGTTGCAAGAGGCATTCACAAGACTTGTGGGATTTATGGACTGGATACAGTATCACCCCAATCTGCGGGCACATGAGCTTGTCCACTCGTTTGTTCGGGCGTCCGAGTTGAAGGTTATAATCTTGGTCTCTTCCTTCTTCTCTCACAATGCTCACACGGCGACAATAGAAGGATGTTATGGTCCACGGTTCGTTTGCACGGCGTGAACTTCTTTTGGAGAAAATATGTACATCCTATTGTCCAGATGTCGAAAGTGATGAGGCCTATTTCTTTTTGTATGCTCGGACCACCATGATGCCTTTGCGGGACGCACTGTTGGATGTTTTGCGCAGCTGCAGGTGGAAGATCATGTGTCAACAAGGTAAGTGAAAAGGACTTGATCAAAAGTTTAACGCTTCGTTAGGTCTGGAAGAGGAAATGGCACAGGTTATAAGGGGTTATAGTGTTTTATCCAACGATGACATGAAGTTTGGGGAACTCACGATGTGTGCCAACCTTGTGTGTGATACAGCGGTAGGATCTGAGATACAACAACGAAAAAGTTTAATGTATGTACTCGGAACAAGTTTGTTACCCCGTGGCTTTCATTCAGCAGCACAATCCAATTGATGTACAACCTAACAAACGGCATTTTGGTAAATAGATACAATGGTGACTATTCTTTTTTTGTTCTGTTTGTTTACAAGCGTTACTTTAGTTGGCTTTGGAACGACCACTTTGGTTACTCAACCGACATGCAACGCTGCGTACAGAGCTGGAACACCAACGTGAGGCTTTACCACGACGATCCTTTGGAATATTTCTAGAACACCGGAAACATGCGGACGATGAGAAGGAACAAGTGATCCAGGTAGGACAACGAGACACTTCTAAAAACTGAGTTAAAACGATGTTACAGACACTCAATGAAATTGAGCGTACTGGAAAACAAATAAGCCAATCACGTCAAATGATCTCTGATGAGTTAGCTCATTTCCAAACCATTCATCCAGAACAACTTCAAAAGTCTTTGTACAAATTAGCAAAGAAACAGTTAAGGATCGAGAAACTGAAATTAAGATGGATTCAACAACTACAAAGAAAAAAGCCAGGGGAAGATTGCCTTTAAAGGCTACAAGGTTGCTTCATTCATTCACCGATTCCATGCTTGATAGTTGTATACCCCTGATTGAAATATAATATCACTTTCACACATTCTCACGTAGATGCACACAAAATACGAACACTCTAAAATTTTTTTAACTTTCCCTTTTTTTAGTGTTTTTAATTTCCCTTACTTTTCATCTCGTTTTTCTTTTTCTTTCCTTAAACCACCCCTTGTTTCCTTGTCTTTTTTTTTTTTACATTATGGGTTGCTGTCAATCAATCGATCGCTCCGAGGAAAAACAACGTCATCAAGAAATAGAGGAACAGCTCAAAAAAGATCGCGCACACAGACGGACTGAGATCAAGATGCTGTTATTAGGTAACCCCACAAAACAGTAAAACAACATGACATTGACATAACTGTAGGTGCGGGTGAATCAGGGAAATCAACGATTCTTAAACAAATGAAACTGATTCATGATGGTGGCTACTCTCCGGAAGAGCGCGAAAGTTTTAAAGAGGTCATTTTCAGCAATACGATGCAATCGATGCATGTGACTTTGGAAGCCATGGATGCACTTGGAATTGATTTTGAAAAACCTAATAATGAAGCCTGTCGACGATTAATTCTGGAGGCATCACCTCAGGTTGATTATCTAAGCAAAGCATTAGTAGATGCCATCGCATCGTTATGGTCTGACAGAGGTGTAAAAGCATGTGTTGAACGAGCAAAGGAATTTCAACTGAACGATTCGGCTCAATAGTAAGTGCTAATACTTTTAAAGCTATTCGCAGTTTTAACAAAAAAATTAGTTATTTTGACTCAATTCATCGCATCGGCCAACTGCATTATATACCCAGCGATCAGGACGTTCTGCGTTCGCGCGTTAAATCTACAGGAATTACAGAAACGGCATTTGTGATTGGTGATCTTACCTATCGAATGTTTGACGTTGGTGGCCAACGATCAGAACGAAAGAAATGGATTCACTGTTTCGAAAACGTTACTGCGTTGGTATTTCTGGTTGCTATCTCTGAATACGACCAAGTTCTTTTTGAAGATGAGACTGTCAACAGACTTCAGGAAGCGTTGACACTATTTGATTCGATCTGCAACTCTCGCTGGTTTATCAAGACTTCCATTATTCTCTTTCTTAACAAGATTGATTTGTTTGCCGAAAAGCTCCCGAAAAGTCCGCTACGGAACTATTTTGGTGATTACACTGGCGGAGATAACTATGATGCCGCGTGCCAGTACTTACTCCAACGTTTTGTGTCCCTTAACACACGGGCCGATACCAAACAAGTGTACACCCATTTCACATGTGCAACCGATACAAAACAAATCAAATTTGTCATGGCAGCTGTCAATGACATTATCGTTCATGACAACCTGCGACACATCGGTCTGCTGTAACTTCACCCCTCAAAAAAAAAACTTGGACCTTTTCGCATTAGCTCTGTTATGGTAATTTTTTTAACAAGTACAAAAATATGAACCACGTGGGTTGCTCATTTGCGCCCATTGATTGGAAGCGCTGCGCGTTGCCATTCGACAAATGTTCTACTTCATTGGTTGAAACATTAAAGATCTACTTATATCCTGGATGCTCCTAGCAAATTTTTAAGTCGTATGTAAACAAAAATAGAATTCGAAATTACTCGAAAGACCTTTACTGCGCTGAAAAACTCGACGTTCCATAGAAACTTAGCACGGTTTACATGTGAACACGATAGTATTCAGGTCCTCGGCTTTTTCCTTCTTCTATGTGCATTATGCGATTGGAATGGGCAACCATTTTTAAAAAGCTGTACAAGGTCAAGCTGTAGATGAGCACGGCAGGTCTGAGACAATTGATTATGTCACCGGTGAAGAGGTGTGCATTTCTGCAAATGTAAATTCTCACGTATACAGTACCATTCGTGCAGGCCAGTACCTTGTGATGCATATTGAAAGCCATAGGATGTACACATTAGCATTAAAAGCGGTCCCCACGCGAGACTACATAATCAGCACGGATCAAGTCAAAGTGAGAGATTTTAATATGAGATTTGAGTAACAGTCCATGTTTGTACAGCACAAAAGTTACACGTGAAAGGGACCCTAACATCATTTTTTTAGAAGCATAAAACAATGGTCGTCTGGTATCCTTAATGTAGATCATGAGAAAGTTATATTCGAATATGTCGATAAAAATCCTTAGTCGTCCTAGAACAGTTAATGGAGCGACCACTTCACAGATTTGAGGTACAGAATGGGAATCATGGAACATAAATCAATCATGAAGTTCGGAAAAGTATAACTATATAGTGGAACGTATTTGTTGATTGGATTATTGGAAAGGATCTACAAGGATTTTCGCCATTTTTTCAGAGAAAAATATTTTTGCATTGCTGCTCATTAATGTTTCCAAAGTATGGAACCATTTGCCGTGCTTTTTTTTCTCTTCCTGCGTCTTCTGTTGATTACATTGATTTTATCGAGAAAAGTTCCAGATTGATCGATTTTAAGAATTCACTGTAATGTGCAGTGGCTAAAAAAAAAAAAAAAAAAAAAAAAAAAAAAAAAAAACTGTAGATTAGTACTAAGGTTATAAAACCGTCGCGACACAGGTCACCTTTTTACTACCTTGTAGAAACACTAAGATCTCCAGCTACCAATCATTCACACTTTTGCAATCAAACAACTGTCTAACAGCGAGCGGATAGAGGTTTCAAGCAAATTTCAGATCCATCAAGTCAACATTAACACAATAGCTCCTCTAAACCCGTGTTTAATCGAGGAGCTGTTGGACGACACAAATCAAAAGTGCGGCAATCTGTATCAAACCGCTAGAACCCAGAATACACCACAGCGTCTGTCAACCATCCAAACCCTACTCTTCGATGGCTTACCTCCCCAATCCATCCTTTATTTTTGTTTTGCATACGTTACGGTACTTACATGTTTTCTCTCATGCATTTATTAGATCACGCCGATTGTTTAACAGGTGCTGTGGATAAAAGTGGAAAGAGGTGCAGTAATGAGAGCGTGTTTTCAATTCGTCTTATGCAGACTCAAATTGTGCGATGTCATGAAAAAAGTGTTCAACCACCCCCACCAACTGGATCCATAATATCGCAGGTACAGCATTTGTCACGCAGAGACAGCTTGGCTTTCTGAATCGTAAGACATTAACTCTGTTCCTTCTTGTAAATGTTAAATATAATGACGTGTATCGCACATGGAGTAGTGATCATAAAACACTCGTAGATTACTACAGGAGATCCCATTTCGGATCCCTTCAGGACTGGCTACACTTATAAAAAAAGTCTTCCCTGTGGTACTTTTACAAATTCCTGTAATGATTCTGAACCACCTATATTACATTTTAGGCAAGCGTTCTCCTTCCTTCCTTTTCCCCTATGTGGCGTTACTTGTATACAAGACGCTTATGACTTGACAGATATTTATTGGACGCAGGTATTTATTTCCTTTAACAATTTGTGAATGTGGCTTCTCGGTTATTTTGATCGCTGAGAAGTAGTAAGTATCCATGTAATTGCTTCATTTACGTTGTCAATAGAAAGTCATGGTTGATATGACGTTAATGCGCCTAACTTTCTTTTTTCCAGGTATCCCCTTTTTTAGCTTCACTAGAAAAGAGGCTATCTAACGCAACTTTAAATAGTCAATGGGCATTACAGCTATATCCGGCACAATCTCTGGTTGCTGCAGAGGGGAGGTACCTTAAGATAATAGAGATGCAGAAACTTTACGCCCCCTAAGCTTTATCGCTGTATAAATAGCTGCGAAGCGCACGAAAGACACATGTCGTGATTATCTTCACCTTATCATTTCTGTCAGAAGAGAGTGATGTAAAAGAATTGTTCAAGTTAAACTAAAAAAGTATCTACGGTAAACTTCTTACTTGGGCCATCACATAGAACATGGATGGTCTGTCGGTTCCTAAAGTCTCAATATCAGCAGAGCGCCAGAAGTTAAACAAAGTTAATGTTTGGCGTAATACTGTATTTCTAGTTCTTGCTATACCTTGAACATCTGGAATGTAGAAAAGTTCACGCATATGCACTACGGGAAAAGATCTTGGAAAAACCTTGAATCTTCTCCCTTTTGTAAGGTTTGTCCAAGATTTTACATAGAAACTTCAAAGATCTTAAGACAGTTAAGATAATTTCCTGTAGTGATGACAAAGTTCAAGAGACCACATTCTGACGCTGTAAGACCAAATGGGTTCTACATTGAGTGCAAATAATCAGCTATTACCTTATACTCATGCATGAACATAAAATATCACTATACTTTAGATCACACGGTGGGGGAGACACTCAACAAAATAAATAGGCATCAAGCGATCATTTCATTAATTTCAAAACTAACTGAACTAGTAGTACGTAGCTTCCATACTTGTTAAAAATACAAAGATAATAGAAACACGCCTCTTTCCATAACGAGACAGTGTATTGTCATTACAAGGGGACAGCTGAAGCCAGAGGCTTCTCCTCCTTGTTATTATTACTGCTGTTGCCCTGAATCAATCGACCAGGATGATCCGTTAAAAACGTCCTGGATCGGGTGATACCTCCTGCAGCCGCCGTTAGCTTGAGAGTCGTTGATGCAGTAATTGCGCGAGATGGTCTCCGTCCCATTACACTCGTCATAATGCTTTGTGCCCTGGAACGGATGCCTTTTTCGTTGTTCACGGCAGTTGATTTTTGATTAGGCTCAGCACTAGGCTGCGACTGATCTTTAAGACTTAATAAACCAGCACGACTGATTTTTTGCTCTTTTTCTTCACGGCCATTTGTTAGTTTAGACTTTGGGTGATCATCTGCAATGACAATGAGACAATGTGCTTAAAAAGGTAAGCTTTACCTTCAATTGCCGTATTTCCACTACTTCGTCGACGAGCCAGGCTTTTTAAGTCACGTAAAACGCTGGATCGCGAGGTCGTAGGGACTGGTGGAAGTTCGGGTGTTAATGATCGTGGTGGACTTTCAAGCGCTGCGCGTAGACTTCTTAAACTTCCACGTGAACTTCGTTGGGCCCCTGCTGATTTTGGGCGATCCCCACCACGTAATCCGCTCTTGATAGCTAAATTGTCTTCACTTGCCAAACGACTTGTGCTGAATGACCGCGTCACATTTGTTGCCTCAAGACCTGTTTCGACTAGTGTTTTCAAAATACTCCTGCGTGCCTTCGTATTAGGTACTGCAAATTTATCTGATTTAAGTGCTGCATTTTCTGCATTAATTACTATCTTCCGCGGTGAGTTTTCCTTCTTGGTGTCTCAGTTCATCTTACATTTCAAAATCAAAAATCCACGTAGCTCTTCTTCGCACAGGAGAGGTGGGCTTGCAAGATTTGGTCCAAACTCGCCAACCTTATCACTGTACACCACTTCAACCCTGCATAGCGTTACTTAGGAAATAACTTCTCCTGTCCAACCACTCACCTCCAGCGCTTTTCCCCATCCTTTATTTCAGGATGAACGACTATGTAAACGTGCAAAAATTGGGACCGAATGGCATTGGGATCAAATGCCTGCTTTCCGCCTTCGACAAAAACCAAACAGACGATATCTGAGAATACCTAATCAGAACACGACCAGCTCCATGCCAAACCCTCATTTTACCATTTCCGATATATCGCTTCCGGTGTACTTGCTGCTTATCGTGACGAGGAGGCATTAACGGCGCAACATGAAACATAATTTCGTGATCGTTCCAGGATGACATGTAGGAGACATCACCTGATTCTCCAGCTATAAAATGCACGTGGTTAAGCATACGATTATTCAGATCATGCAAAAAGAAAGAGAAAAAAACCTACTCTTGGTATCCAGTCCAGCTGCATAACCCTTGTAATCCTTGAGTTTGACGCGTGTCCCAAGCATATCAAGGAACTGTTCAAAGTCCTGCGACAGACCCGAATTCGAGAACCACTCTTCTTCCGTTTCCTGACCATCGCGTACTGTCAAAATGCCAAACTTGTAGCAGCGCGGTATCTAATCACGTGTGATTAACTATTCACCTCATCATCGTCGCTTACCCCTATCTCATCAAAGCGCAGAAGCTCCTTTTCCAGCCCAGCAAGTATCGTTGCCTCTGCAGCCAGTTCCTTGAATAACCTCAGATCCAGATCTTGGTATACAGATAAAACGGACGCACGCAAATGTCTTGTACTGATGTTACTATGATGTCCATGGATGATGGCCGATGAGAGACTGCGTAAGGGTCTCCGTTTCGATTCTGAATAGATACTGTCCAGTAGATAACTTTGTCCTAGCGCTTCCAGTCGCTCTTCCGTTTCTCTGACGTCGTAGTCTGGAACAATATGACAACAGTTTGGTGGCTAGGATACAACTTAATCCATTTGATGTGTATGCAAGTTGCTACCAAACCTCTTTGCCACGAACGATGATCCGATACTGCGAATTCACAAATGTTTCCCCACAAAATTCATTTCTGTATTCACGTACAACAGATATAATGACATAGTTATTGTCTTTCTGCGGCCCAATCAAGGTGATATAAGGCTTTCCAATAAAGTGCTGACGAAACCAGCTCGCTTTGTCATCCACCTGGTCCGGCCACATGGATGAATAATCAGCAGCTGTATGTCGCTGTGCTATAATCTTGGATTGTTCGATACGATAGTTTGAGGATGGTTTAACAAACGATTGGGAGGGTATAAACTCATTACATCCATCGCATATCTCTTGTAAACCCAGAAGCTATTGAATGTCAGCTTTGTTGTACGAAAGCCGTTGATTGGTTTCCATTACCACCATCCTGATCTGCTCTTCATCTGTATTTTCTTCAAATGCTGTCCGTAGTTGCGACAACTGGCCGCTGAAACGTGATATCTCCGTAGTGGGCGCGTCCAGAGCATGAATAAGTATCCTGGTGCATTCGATGGCATTCGTGACATCTTGCTTAATGACGTGAATGGGACAAGTGGCAAGAGATGCCAACAAACTGGTGCAATGTTCAGTAATCCATTCACGACATTCACCCACCGTTGGCGAAGGGATCATAGAGTCAGAGAGGTGGGGTGGGGCAAATGTAAAAGAGAAGAAAAGGAAGAGCAAAGGAAGGAAATGAAAGAGAGAGAGAGAGAGAGAGAGAGAGAGAGGAAAAGAGAGAAAGTGGAAGGAGGTTAAGCTAAGGTGGGAGGGAGGTTAAGGGGGGCTAGATGTGGTCGGTTCCATGCGAACCTCTCATATGTTGTGACTTTGAACTTTTCAATTCCTTTCATATGCCTGTATGATTTACTTGATCCGCTATTTAGTATTGTACGCATCGGATGACAATAAAGACACGGGCCCTTCGCGGGCGGACGGTACATTGCCTAATTCTTCCTTATTATATTTTTTTGTTTGTTTACTGAATGGAATGCAAAGTGAATATGATAGAAGTCTTTATTGTTGTTGTTGTCTGTCATCTGCCCCCCGTAATGCTAAAGATTTGTTTCCATACCTAAATCGTAACAACGACACTTAACACTTTCGGCGATCTTTTCTTTATGGTTATACCCAAGAAAGGATGTTTGCGTACTGCCATCGTGAAGGCCATGTAGCACGTCTTTGTTAAAACACAATAAATACTCTTTCAAATTGCGCAACGCATAAACAAGTAATCTAAGCAGAAAAAGACCAAATAATAAATCAAGTGTAGAATAAAAGAAGCTTTATTGGTTGTGCAAAACCAAGTAATCCCTGCATCTACTGTCGCAGATTTTCCGACCAATCATCGTTCGGGCTATATCTGTAGATCAGCTGGGAAACATTGCCTTCATTTCCATTAAATTTTCTGACATGACTAAGCCTGTGCCGACAGAACAATTCAATCTCCATTTTCTTGAAAAGTAGTATTCACTGCTGAGAGAGAGAGAGAGAGAGAGAGAGAGAGAGAAAGAGAGAGAAAGAGAGAGAAGAAGAAGAAGTTGGGAGGATCCTCAGGAGAGAAGGAGTATTGACGAATGTGAAAATGTGGTGTTAAATGCAGTAGTAGCATCTTAGCAGTAGTTATGCAGAAATCCAAAATTATATTAAAAGGATGGCCAGATCCATGACGGTAACAAAACTGCTATGGTTGTGAGACCGTGACAAATAACTCAGTTTAACAATTCCACACAAATGTTACATAGGTGCTATGTTCTCCCGCTATACTCAAGTATTTGTAAACTAATGTATTGTGGCGCGAAATACTATATTTCGTTGACATGTATTTTTGTCTGCTTAATGTTTGCGCCACTTGATAAGCATCTTGCGATGGCAGATAAGTCAAATCCAATTAAACTTTTCACCAACTGAACGTTTGGATCAGTGCGTGGATGTAAATGCTATTCGTGCTCAACTGTTCATTGTGCCAGTGATGTATTTAGGAAATTCTTTTACGCATGCAGAAAAAAGTTACGACCTAAGGGGACGTTTCATCAGAAAATCATCTGTGTTTAAAAGGAAGTACAAGTCTTTTTTTTTTTTTTTTTTTTTTTTGATTTGTACGTCCCTGATAAGCATTTTAATTTACTTTATCCAAACGTACTTTGTCTTCCGTCCGTCTTTTAGCTTGTAAGACCTCCTTTCTAATCTGTTTTAGCTCTATGTGTTTCCTGGTTCGTGAATACCTACAAACGTCCTCCATCCGCATGTACTCTTCCTTACATTGAATAGTAACAGGGCTCGCCGTAGATGTATCATTTCGGAACCTTTATAATGTGCGTTTCGTACACATTTGTTGCATCAAAAGCTGGTTTACACATCTCATTTAAATCCACCACACTAGGTGATGGAAAATAAAAAGAAACGGAAAAGGGGATGAAAAAACATAATAGCAGAATTGTTTTTATCTCGAAGGAAAAAAGTTCTGGATTTCCGGAGTTTCCTAAATTTGGCTGAATCCCTGACAATTGAAACCGGGTACCTTAGTAGGAGAAATCCGACCGTAGTACCGACAAAACATGTAGTATGGTTCAAGCCATAACGCGTACCAGATTTTTCTTTTTTACGAACTTTCCCTGGAAGAGTTCACCGCCAAACGTTATTTACCCTGAGCAGAAGACCTCGGAATAGCTCGACACGTTTTATTAAAAAGGTAGTTCCAACAGAACATTCTGGGCTGCGTATCTTAATCCTATGGGCTCCTTCTATTCGCTTAGTCATGAAAATGCTTGTGAAGAAATAGACAGAAGTCTGGATTCGTTGCTGATTCATGTGTAAGAATAGTATCTGCTGATTCACTAGCATCCAAGCCGCTTCTGTACTAAAAGTTGAATTTACTGGATTAAGTGCAACCGATAATAAAAAGTTTTCTTTTTGCGTAGTTGTTGCATGCCTTAGGCTGCATGGCTATGGAGACCACCAATACTGAATGTTTTGCGCTGCCTCTTCGCATGACCAAATTTGATCAACGTTGACACCCTCACCGTTCTCCTGTTTTTTGGTCAGGTAGTCTGTAAACTGCTCAGATGAGCATTTCATTCACAGCAATTTAATCAGCTATCTTGTAATAAAGCTTCTGGTTAATAGCAAAAGGCTAGGATGAAGGCTATTCGTCATAAAACACAAGCATAAGTATTATGGACATCCGCTTCTCATGGATGGTACACCAACATATCAAATCGTGATTTATACACCGTGCGAGCAAGTGGTGCAGTTGCGTCAGAATATTTTTCTGTTTTTTTTTTTTTTTTTTTTTTTTTTTTTTTTTTTTTTCATATCTGGTATACATTCACTAGTTACATTGAAACTACTTTCACTTGTCAAATAACCGATGTGCTCTTATCCTATCGTCGGCTCTGCTTTTCCTTTCCAAGAGAATCAGCAGTCTTTTCAATAAAGATGGATGTCAGGTTCGTGTTGTTGACACACCCACAAAATTGCCGTACTAGAGATCATCAGTCAGTCAAAAAAAAAATGCATTTGCTGTCTCATCAGCCCCTACCTGAACATGATCAATACACTCTGCACAATAGTCATGATTCCTAGATACGATTCCGGGTATACTGAATCTTGCATTGTGTACTTTACCACATACACAGCCTAGATGGTAATAAACTAGTTAAGCAACGTACATATAAGCATATAGTGTGTCTCTACCACTGAACCAGCTAGTCCACCGGCCATCAGAGCAAATCCCTAGATAAAGACCTTCATTAGAGTTCTGGTGATGATTTTCGTTCAGTTTTCGGTACCAAGAATAAGAAAAGCCGGGCTCTCCAAGGGCTGTACTCGTCGTAACCCCCTGAACCGCGCAAGGCTTTTTTATCTATTAAACACACACTATGCAACAGAAAATTAACTTCGCAGGTAAAGACTATGAATTACTTGCATGATCATTCCAAGAGTGGTCAAAATGCCTGGCACCCAGTCCTCGAATCCGAGAAACACATGACGTTCGTGTAATGTTGAGAGAAAACCAAGACCGTCAATAAAGAGCCACCAGCCCAATGCAAACTAAAGTTTCTAGAACGTGAGTATATTCGAGCACAGACATGGTGTTGAAACATACGCAAATTCCAGCACCATAAACACCAATGCGTCTGCCTTTTCCTCCAAGCGAACAACAGTGTGCTCGACTGCAAATAAATATACTGCTACTGGAATCACCGAAAGAATCCATTAAGAAGCTGACAGCACTGTCAAGCAGAAATGGCCGTTTCGGACATAAAAATCCTATCACGTGCGAAGTTGCATCCTACATGAAAAGACAACCTGATCCTCGTCTTCGAAAGTTTACCGGTGAACCAGTTTTCTTTTTAAGATATTGGTAATGAACTGGTGAGTATTGGTAAAAAAAGGCTACGGAGATCCGATATACTTTTGTCTACCTTCCTAACAGCAACAGAAAACTACCGCTCACCGCCCTCAAAGCTACTGCCTCCGCGCACTCGCACCTTTATAGGATGATGTGATGCGCGCAGTAGTCAGGCTCTTCGTATCTGACAGCTGGCTAACGGCCACGTACATGATGCATACTACCATAACCCTTCAACGTCTGTACCATGTCGAACTAACAAACAACCTTATAGAGCACAGTAGATCAACGTTTATACGTAGATCCTTCTCATTACTACCCCCTATTTCTCTCTCACAGGTATAGCAGTGAACACTTCTTTCAAATAGGGTTTGAACAGTGAAAGTTGTTTGAACATGCCATGTCCAAATAATTACCAGAAAATAGGGTGCAACTGCAGTACCACACTCACACAGCTGCTGTGTGATTAGAGTTCGCCCAGCTGAAGCGAAAAAATAAAGAGAAATGCTACATATATGATACAAAGAAAAGATAAAGTATACATCTAGGGTAGTGGGCTTAACACGGAATATTTTCTTGATCTACATTTGATGCCTTCTTCTTCTTTTTCTTTCGTTTCTTCTTTGAACTTGGGGGCTCTTCTGGCGTCAGACTCTCAAAAACAAGACCGTGAAACATCATATTACTCGGAGAATTTGGTTGTGAATCTGATTCGGACTGTGTACTATCCCCAGACGATGAATGGAACGAGTTACGTCGAGAGAGATACTCCATAGGTGTCTCCATTCCCTCCATTCTCGGAGTCTGATCAAATCCGAGGCAGTATGCAACTAGTACACCCTTTGTCTTAGTCTCAAAAAACGATGCCTAAGTAGGATACTTACAGTCGCTTCCCAGGTCAATCCCGGAGGCTTCTTCCGCGTCATTTGTACCGCCCATCAGAGGAAGCGTTGCCGCATAGGGCGAAAACAGAGCTGATCGTATCGGGGGGCTTGGTCCGATATGGGGAGGCGGTCGTGGGCAGGTGTCCAGTTTCCACTGGTATTTAGGCTCCATCTGCGCGATGGTATGTTCTCTAATCGGCCATGTCAGATAGAGGAAAAACGAAGGGGGATGCTGAAAATACCTCAGTATTGGTAAGAATTCCTGGAACCGAGGATGTGCAGTGATGATCCGATGCACAAGCGTGTTCTGATGTGCGTCTGCTGTTAATCGAAGGTGGTTTAATATCAAGAGAATAAATCCACGCGTATCTAAAAAAAAAAAAAAAAAAAGACAGTGTTAGTTGCTGAAAGATGCTTCTCTTTTTTGCTCTCATACCTGTAGGCTCTTTGGCTTCATATACGTCGATCATTCTCGTTAATAGTTTCTGCTTGCGTATCAACGTTAAGAGAGTTGGTTCATGATTAATGCTTAATAGAAGACAGAAGATTCTGTAGAACAGTGTATGATAAATACTACTCGCGGACTTTTCAAAAAACGAGTTGACTAGGATTTTCCAAAATGTAGGTATGGTTGACTCGAGCATGCTGATCTTGTCGGTGGCATTCTGGAGAGTTTGATAGATAATCTCGACAAGTTCGATGTCTGCCGTCGTAAGGGGGTATCTAAGTAACAAACTTCAGTAAACATGGACAAAGTCCTCCGAGACATTACACTTTGGTCGACAACGAACTACGGTCGTTGACAATCACCGAACACAGCACTGCAGTATGTTTCGAAAGTAATTCTTGTGCACAGATTGAGATATTGTGCAGTGGGCCCTGCACCGGCTGCGACATTGTGGAAGCTCGCGTTGTCAGAGTTCCGCTATATGTAAAAAGATGAATGCCTCGTCCTATTTTCTTCTGTTTTTTCAGTATACCTTTTTACCAAGACTTTCAGCACATTAATTGTTAATGATCGCTCTTTGGATGGTGGTTTTTGAACAATAAGCTGTACCGTATTAGTACTTAAGTTGTTTATATGATCGCTTCTTACCTGAACCAGCGTCTCGATGACCTCGTGACCTGACGAGCCCAGTACTGATCGCAACAAAATGTCACCATTATCAACTTGCGATGCCTCCTCTATAATACGCAATAACAATTCCTCGGCAGCCTCGGAGAACCTTGGCCAGTCTATGACGCTAGTGCGTTAATATTCAGATTGGTATCTTTACACAAACAATACCTTTCACTTGAATAGCTTTTAGTAGCCTTTCCAGGAATCGCAACTCTTGCAATCGCACATGACTCAGCTCTCGTTTTTCGCGTGTTTCGGCATTGATATCGCGTACAAAAATTAGACTCAGCACGGAATCCATAACCGGACTTTCAGTAATGTACGGCAACATGTAATCGAAGAACCGAGTCGCGTTGTCTTGTAATAGGATAAATTCCAGCATATCGCATGGATGCCTTCGTACAAAGTGTTGAAATATTTTGCCAAAGTGATTGAAATTTCCATTTGAATTGGGTAGGAATACTTCAAACAGATGCGAGGCTGTAAACAGCAAACCATCAGCACCGCTTTCCTTCATCTATCCCCTCTTCCTAGTGTATCCATTTGCTTACCAATGACAGAAAATCTAGAGTCCTGTACCCAGAAATGGTTGGCTGAGGTTCCACACAGTATCTCCATGGCGTGATAGGATCGCTTCGTTGCTTTTATATCTTCAACATCTCGTTGTCGTGCGGCGTATGCCAACTGCTCGGGTAAAGAGAGTGCCTTCAGCTCAACATCTGCTTTACCGTCAAGGCGCGAAACATGCGACATAAATATATCCATCATGCCTGAATATGGACACAGATTGTGTACATCATACAGAAGGATGAAAAGTTACACGCTACGTTTCTCAAAAAGAAATAAAAGTCTAACCTTCAAGCAACAGCACGCCAACGATTTTCACATCCAAACGTGGCGCGGAGAGTTGCAATAGTTTCTTAATGAGCGCTTCTGAAGTGGATTTGAAATCGGCATCAGTGGATGATGAAGATGCTGCCTCTTTTCTTTTCTGAACATTCGATGGTTTCTCTTCCTCGTCTCCTTCCTCGCTATTGTTGCATGTCTTCTTATGATTTTCGGCATCAATTTCGCGATGCGTATCCGAATGCGAGTCTAACTCGGTAATAAGAGTTTGAATAGGATGATCCTTGGATGATCCTTCGCTTTCTTCATTATTTATGCGCCTCATCGAGGCGTAGACACCAGAATGTTAAGAGCGGGGAAATGAGGAAAAAAAGTTATCACCAGTTTTTCAACTTGAATAACTTCCGACATCCTGAGAAACAGTCCTCTTGGGACACTCACAACCCATATGGTGAAGCTGTGGCAGCTCTTGCGCTGCCAAAGTTCTTTATTCAACTGCTGCAAGCACAAGGTTATTTTTGGAAATGCAAATTACTGTTCAAAAACTGATAGTCTACGGTACTTGGGCTCACGGCCGATGCTTCCGCTGACTCTGTTCGTATCAGAAAACTCCGTAGTACGAGAAATAGCTTACGGTTCAGATACTCTTGTATTCCAGGAACAACTGAAGAAGTCATCGGAAAAACGATGACGCTGAGAAAAGCCATTCCGGCATTTTATGCCTTGTAGATCGGAAAATGTCGATCGGTTAAACTCGTGGTTCCAACACACCAGGGTAAAGAATACAGAATTTATCAGTTTATTGGTATCAGATTCAACAGGATTAGCATGAATGATTCCAACTCTGTAACTATCCACAATACGTAATGTTTACTTCCCCAATATTTATTATCCGTCACTCCCCGTCTTCTCCTTCACCTTCTGTGTCGCCACTACAGTTATTGTCGTTTTCCCAATCGTCTGTCATTAATATCAATATCACCATTCTTGATGCAGATCATCGCATATATGTTGCCATAGACAGGTACTACCTTGACTTGTAACACAATATTAAGATAAAGTCTTGTTACTGGTCTTGATCATCGTTTCACTGCAGCAAACAAGATACGTACGATCGTTTGCGTGTGTTATAGTCAGAGACTAGTTAAGCATGCCACGAACTCTTTCTGACTAGAATCAATACCATTGAGAGATTCGTGTGGATATTTCAGAGCCTCACAGTTGCGCGACTACTAGCTGTTGAACCACTATACTGATCGGGGTTATGGTCTCTCGATGACTACACCTTCCTGTATTTAACTCGGATAAGTACATTAGTTGGATATTTTTACACCATACCCTATTAGCTATTTACTCAAATGTATGCGTAATTCATCTGGATCAGGAGTATACCATTTTTAGAAAGAAAAATATCGATAATTAGAGCGAGCACTATTTTTGTAAGCTATCTTAGAGCACCTGCTATTTGTCCCGAGTGATATATACTTTTTATCAATTCACTTTATATGTAGCATAATTTATTCCAACTGTATTATACGTGGCTACACTTGTTTGTCATTGTTAACTGTATTTGTTCGTGTTTACCGCACGGGTTGTGTTTTTCGCTGGTTTGTTTGCAGTACATGCTTTTTGTTTGTTGTATTTTGGTTTGCGGTGCTATTGCTTGCCTCCCCGACTTTGTTTACAAACAGCATTCTTACATGCGTCGCAATTCATCCATCACTATGGTATCAGAATGCACGCAGAACCCATGTGTTGAGCGTTTATGACATTCAACTCACTTCCGTAATCCGCCCCCATAGAGCCAGTAGTGTACACCAACTGACCCCTGATCGACGCTATCCAGACCAATAGGCAAAATCCATTAAGACTGTACTGTTGCCAACTCAGGCGTCAAGACCCGGCGAAATCCATAAGCTTTAGGAATGAATTCCTCGCCTCATGCGAACTAGCCGAACCGAGATTCTAAAAGCGCATACCTGGTAACACCAAAGTAAAAGCTATTTGGAATGATTCGGTACCTCGACCCGGTCGATCCCGTTGGCCGGACCCACAGGATGATGCGTTACTAGTTTTCAGGGCCAGAATTAGCTGAAGGGAGGTATTTGAGGAAATCCAACCATCCCCACAGGGCCGAAGCCCTGGGATGTGTACAGGCTAACTCAATAAAGAGAAGATCAATTTGGCACGTTTCGGTCCGTGTACAAAACCCCAGGAAAAGGCTCAAGCCAAAGAGACTCACGCTGCCACGTAGTTTAAGGACACCTCCCCGGGAACGTGGCACACCCGCGCGTGTTGGCCATCTTCATAAAGATGAAGTCCACCTAGGTTACTCTCCGATTAGTGAATAAACCCAGGAAGCCGTACCCAGCCCAAAGGAGCACGACGATCCGATGGACACGCGATAGCGCAAAAAAATAATCATCAAAAGACGATGTAGATGAAATCCAGAGTAGGAATCAATTTAGCCCTATGACGATGCACTAATCAGCTTCCCTCAAATTACCTACCTGTCTATTCCGACCTCTTCAAAAACCGAACAGCTAAAAGGATCAGGATCCTAAGGTGCCATTTTGTGGGTGGCACAGAAACTAGCTGTGCTAGTTACTGGACGACAACTGAATTGAGGTACCGTCGATACATATGATAGCGAGCTAAAACCTCGTTTTAATGGTCTATTTTCTTAAATCTCTACAAAAGGAAGAAAAAGCGAGTACAGTGGAACGAGATCGTCTCCTTGTATTGCACTGAGAGATGGTAGGGCTTTAATGTGAATTCGTACAATTAGCGAACGGATATTTAATCAATATAATAAATATCTTCGAAAGCAAATATCCATTGCGTTGTACTCAGTAGACTATGCATGTTCCTAGCATCAGTCTCGGTTGGGTTCGTTCCGGAGACCCGTTGGTCCCTGTCCGAACTGTAATGGTTGTGTTACAATTGTGGCTGTCCAAAAATGTATCTTCATGGATCGGCGGCTGAGCCTTTGCATGGTACGTTGTGTTGCACTTCTTTTCAATAGATACCCTATTAAAACCCTGGTAAAAGCTCTTCGCTTACCATATTTGCTTTATATCAGCAATAACTGTTTTTCGCTGCATAGAAGCAGTAGTAGGAGGGACATATACACTGTAGATAAAAAGTTTCTGTGCAGTCAAATAGACACTAAATCGAAAGAGAACGCTTCGAATTTTTGATATCCATTTTTTTCCCTTCTCTGTAGATCAGCTGTGCAACTCTTACAGGTGGTCCATACATGGAATCTCCCAGGTTTACCGTGTCTTCCTATTTATTTGCGGTCGCCAAGCGCGCCAACGTGCTTACCGGCAGTCCACTTAGCCAGCCCTCTGCAATCTCCTTCAAACAATAGACCACCCAGTCTACGCCGTTGACAGTTGCTCCAAAGATCAACCTGTACCACTTACACGGACTGACTTTCTACAATAACTATTATCTACATCCCACGCTACATGCACAGATCAGAATGGTCCTCCGCTCTCTCCACACATCGTTGACTCTCCTCCCCTTCCCTCACCCACGATCTAAACCCCTTTTCTTTCTTTTGCTCCATCCTGTTCCTCTTTTTGCTCTCACCATACTTTGTACTTACACGCTCTGCCCTTTCCTTCCTCCCCCCCTTCTGCGCTATATAGGGTATTTTTTACACTTCTTCTCTGAAACCGAGCTGATGAGGACATGCTTACATAGCGAAGTGCCTATTGGCCTTTAATAAAATATTTGGGACATCTGTTTATGGTAGTCACTAATGTCTTTTGCATTGGCTCCACATCCATTTTGCGTTAAAAGAATTAAACACGAACCAATATTGTAGTCTACCCAAACAAGATTTACATTTTCTTTTTTAACGTAGCTGGTTTCATGACACCAATCGCGCCCTATTTCTGCGAATACTGAACACAACAAGTCATACCTTGACGCGTTCCCATTGATAAGATGTGTTGTTCATTTCCTTTTTCCATTTATCGTTTACTGCTGCACGTTCCGTTATCTGGCCTCTTCAGTCAGATATATGATAAAACTACCTTGTAAGTTGAAGTACGCAGACATGGAAAAATTTATCTGACCGCATGATTTTCGTTAGGTACATCGATCTCTCGATTACGAAATTAAATACTGGACTCAGTAAAGGTAACTTTATACAACAACAATAATTATCATCGATTAACATTATCCTTTCAGAAAGCACCACCGATTTCGAATAAAATATATGCACAAGACGTCTTTGAAGAGAAGTATTTAAGAAATAAGGTACGACAACACTGGCTGCTGATATCGTTTTGAAGCCGTCTAATCGCAGAACACATAATCTTTTTAGGGATAACAAAACCATCACATTCCCCATAGATGGCCTGACTCTCATTTTCTTTTCAACGCTTCAAGACGTTTAGCTAGAGCTTCAAAATCATTTGGATCACTCTGTGCCGCTGAATATGTTGGTTTTTTGGGCAACGGTATGGTAGATGGAATCTCGGGTAGGTCAAGAGTAGGAGACGGAATCTGAGGTGGTTGCTGTTGCACATTAGTCGCAGCAGGTGGTTGTACCGTCGGCAGTAATGGAGCAGGGGATGTTGCCGTGGGTGTTGCCAATAGTGATGGTTCGAGCTGTGCTTCCGCAGACTAAATGCAAATTGAATCGTTGCTCTCCATCCTTTCTATTTCTTTTACCTCCTTCAGTCCACCATTTCCATTACTATCATCATCATCGCTAAGTTCGTCATCCCTCTTCAAGACACTTGACACCCAATGGACATCGTACGATTTTGCAATTTCTTCCAGATAGCGTTCTACAAGGTACGGATCCGGCGCACTGACTTGGAATTTGGAGACAACCTACCAATATCACGCCATAAAAAAAAATATTGTGTCGCTACACGTGGCTTACCCTATCATTTGCAATATTGTCTGTATTCTCTAGTGCGTTTAGCACGAACTCTTTGCCATATTTCCATCCAAGCTGATCCCGAACCTAAAATTTCAGCGGTAAACAACTTATCAAGTAAAAAAGTAGTTACGACTTAGGACATTACAGCTGCAAGTTCTTTCACTTCATCCGCACGCGGTGCGGCCCAGATAAGGGTATGGACAGCTTCGGCAATTCCGGGATCACAGGTTCTACGTAACAGCAAACACGTAAGTTTGGCAACTCTCTTTTTTTTTTATCCGTACTTGTATTGGTCAATGAGACCAAACCGTGCAAGAAGCAGATCACAATAAAGCTCCAGAATTTCCATGGCTTCCATGACAAGATCCTCGCGAATAATGTGTTCCACTCGTATACGCGCACTTTCTTCTTTGCCTTTCTCCAAAAGTATAGCAATCTCTCTTCGCTGATGCTGGTTCAACGAATTTTTTTTGGCTTGAAGCATTTTCAGCCGATTAATCGCTAGTTTGAGTTGAACTTTGAGTCTTGTGGCATTGTACATGGTGTATGAAACGAATTCGGCTGAACTGCTCAGCTGTGTGGATTCGTACCTCGGTCACGAGCATGTTCGGTGTCTGAAAAATCCCAGACAATCTCATGCGCTGGTAGGAATCTACCGATCGTGGCGTTACGATGGATCTAAACATCGCTATTACATTTGCTTTAAGTAGGCTTTGGTACTACCCATTAATGGTAATTAAAAAATGCATATAATACGTAGGCCATAATCTTTACTTTACAACGGAAAGGGTACTCCTATATCTATCAGATGTACAATTCATTTCCCGTGCCTGTACCTAGTTTTTACTATTTATTGCATACTTTTTTTACGCGACTCTATAATAAACTTTGCGTCTATGGGGAGCTAGCTTTGCGCTAGTAAAGAATAGAATTTGTCGCTATTAGTATATAGATTGGCAAGTGCTTTTACGTTCGCTTCGCTTAGATAAGCTCTTGGTCTTCCATTCACATTCGACAGCACATCTCATAATTGTACCTTGATTCCATATAGCAACCGTATAGTATCATAACACCAACAGTAGATAACCAGGAAGTAAAAGCGTTTGGTAAAGCTATCATTGCAGATGTCCGCAACAACTCTATGTATACGTTTTTTGACATCCACTTACCCCATACGTTATGTGTTGATCTGGCTTTTTAATCAATCGCACTTAGGGTATTGGTCTGTAACACTGGCCAGAAACATCTTCGGGTCTTTTTGCCAGACGTTATGACACCAGTCTTTCGTAGTAGAATTTTTTTAACATCGCAAACTGCCTCGGATGGGTCACGCCTAAGTACCTGGCCATCGAGGCATGGTTATGAGTCTCACTTGTAATTTACGATAGATATTCTGAAAAAGGACGATGACAAAGACTATGTAGCCAAGCGCCGTGCGGATTATTATAGTTTCTCTTTGTGAAGCTTAACTACATATTAAACCCGCTTAATACTAGATTTTACACACAAATATACTGTGTATCAGCTAGTTACATAGATATAAAAGAATGTTTTTTGTACGGATTTTTTATAGAACACTTTTCTAATAGATTTATAACATGATGGGAGCGGGAAGCCAGCAAAGTTTAAGAAACCAAAGAAATATGACGACTAACGGCTTAGATGTACTCTAGCTGCAATATTTCTGCAGTAGACATGGATTTTATTGAGTAGGTTATGTTATTATTGGGATCTTCTTGGCAGAATGCCTCATTCACGAAACGGTTTACTTGAGCTTCTGTTTCTTATACCATCATTAATTAGAATTTAAGGACAGATATTCTTTTTCTCTTTTTTATCCTCCACTTCATCTGCCTCTTGAGATAATTTTCAGTTAATTACGGTACATTGGTTTGATGTGATAATGACTTGTACAATTTTGTTAGCGTATCTCTAATGCCCTTCTCGAATCTATTTTATGGCATCTTGAGCTTTTGGTTGTTCAAAAAATTAGATTCTCACATATTCTCAATAGAAAACTCTCTCAGAGTCCGATATTCCCACTCTCGGACACATTTAGCTTGTGTTTCATTATTGCAACTTGACGAAAATATTGAAGTGAGGGAGCCCGAGGGAAGCGCCCGATGAGAACCTTTTTGATACATGAACGGATCAGCAGCAATTGTTAGGTTAGCCAGTAGGGCCTTCCCATTTAGGTAGGCAATGTAACAAATTTCTACGTAGCCCAAGTTTTGATTTCTTTCTCAGGTTTTCTTCAGTAGTATTTGAAGGAAGAAGAGTGAGTTGTGATTTCGATATCCGCTGTACTAGTTGGAAGTGGGTCCGTCGAACCAGCGCCAACAGGTGATCTTCGGACTGAACTCCCAGAGCTGCAGACAGAGTTTCCCGATTTTCTTGGTTGGTGGTTTGTGTCAGCCTGTGTTACAAAGCTTTCTTGTTAGTATTTAGATGTAGCATTTCGCCACAAACATGCTAGCCGTCAAACATGGAATAAAAAATTGGGGATTTCCAATATATTGATTTGAGAAATGCAGAAACAAAGTAGGAAAACGACCCTTCGATGATTTGAATAATGTTTTTTTTTTAATAAAAATAGGGATTGGAAAAAAAAAAAAGAGAGAGATGGGTATCGATGATGATGAAGCATGTCGTTATGGAGTGGGTCTAGTCAGAGATTGATGGGCTCACTGATTTATGTTGTAATTTTTTTTTGTTGCTGTCGGAACCTAGCTGCCGCATCCTGTTGAACCCAAGATTGTTGCGACCTTGCAAAGTCACCGTCTGGATTAGTACTTGAATCGAGGTCATCCTCATTCAGTGTTTCAAGAGCATAGCCTTGCCACTCATGTTGCTGTTTTTGGAGCTGGGTATCTTGTTTCCAAGAGGCCTCTTGCTTTCCTGCCGTATAGCCTTTCCATCCCTCTGACTGTTCAGATTGTGACGACCCGCGACGAGAGCTACTGTCTCCCGAATCAGTTGGTCCAGGATAACCTTTCCAAACTTCATCTTCATCTTCTGATTGATCGTTCTGATACCCAGTCCATTTCTCGGACTCATTCTCTGCAGCCACACCAGCCATGTATCCTCGCCATTGCTCCTCCGGATCATCATCTTCTTCAACAGTACCATTTTGACCAGAAAACGATCCTAGGTCCTGGCCATCGTTAGTGGATGATGGAGCGGAGGCAATCGTGGATGAAGGACCATTCGTGGGGGCAGAGACAAAAAGCGACATGCTTGATTTGGATGGAATAAATTCGGGTGCGGTAGGCGATAGTCGCGATTTTTTTGTTTGTTTGCTGACCGTCGATTCTTGTTGCGTTGATGTCGAATCATTTGCAGCTGATTGAGCAGCTACGCTTTTTGAACCTTCAGTTGTCTCATTTGCAGCCTTACTTTGGTCGACAGCAGACCACACATCCTGAAGGTCCTGTTGTTCAATGCTATGCTTCTTAGGATCTTCAACTAATTCGGGAATATTCTCCACAACTGGCGAGACTTGAACAGGTGTCTGCAACAATGAGGACACTACTGGTTCCTCCACAATGGTATCTGGCTCTGTGGGTGTAACTACTGCTGGCTGCGTTTCCTCTACTGCTGGTATAGCTCCATGTGTTGGTGCATCATCATTGTTACCACCTTCACTACTGCTATCACTATTATCTTCATTGTCGTTGTTGGTATTTAAGTTATCTAGGTCTTCGTTGCCCAGTTCCTCGCCGTTATTATTGTCACTATTGACAGCTTCGTCACCCTTGTCACCGTCCTCATGTTCCGGCGTCCAAGTCTCTGGTACTGCCTCTGTGGCCTCAGTGATCGACATATCCACTTTGACAGAGTCATTAATTGCTCGCACGGAAGAGACACTTGTTGGTCGCGAAGTGGGCTTGGGCGGCGCTGGTGTGCTCATCGAACTCTGTTCAGGTACAATCTCCACTAGTTCTTCTTCTTCCTCAGGTAAAAGGATTTCGTCAGGCATTAATGGCTCTATTTGAATGCTTTCCTCAATCAACTGCTCCTTGTTTAGGTAGACACGCGAGACAAGCCAGTGGTGGACAAGAGGCTCACCGGGAGCAAGCCGGTTTAAGTCAGGCGGAGGAGCAACGGACTGTCGTAAACCATCAATTTGTAACGGTTTTATCTTAGAAGCTCGTCGGTTATTCGTACCCCCAAGACCAAGTTCGTCCACGATTAAATCTGCTGATTGTGTTGTGGAGTTATGCTGACAGAGTTCCATCATGGAAATCAATACAGCCAATTTGCGAGCACCAGGTGCCGATAGTACAATATCAACATTATCGACAAATGACTTGCGGATTTGATCATGGTCACCTGCAGTGTATGCGGTAATAATTGACTGGATAGCCAGCAGCTGTGGCTGAATCCAGGGAACTGCAATCATAGTTCCAGAAGTCTTGCCTTCTGAACCGGTTGTTGGTCGAGCAAATATTCCAATTTTGCTGCGAAGGGTCTCATGATACACCTTGTAATTATTTGCTGGTGACACCACGTCAGATAATTCTTGATACATGTCTCTAATACGTGCAGGAAGTTGCCACAACTTTTTAAACCGACGAACTTCAGGTAGGTTCAGGGCCTTCATAATTGCCGCAAATCCAGAGAAATCGCGATAAGCATGTAGCAACAAATAAGCAACTCGAACGAGATGCGAGATCAAATTGTCTTTGGGGTGAACAGCTGGTACAACCTTTTCTGCCAGAGGTCCGCCCTTTGTCAGCTCCGCCCAGTAGATAAGCTGATGGGCAAAACTATGAGTGAGGTAGCGATGGAAGTCTAGTAGATGCACCAGTTTTGTCTGTTTCTTTTCCAATTGACATAACCATCTTTTCTGGAGATCAGCATTTGCAAACAGTTGGCAGTCAACTACCGCTATTTGTCGGGCAAGCACATCGGGATCCCACTTCATTGCAGTAACGGCTTGAACCGATTGCATCTGACCATTCACCTTATCGAGTCGACTCCGTTCCACTTTCACATCTTCAATGAGTCGTCGAAGGGTACCAACAGAGACGGCCGGATCCGCCTGCTTGGCCTCTGTCAGTTTCTCGGTCGCATGCACAAGTGCAGCATTATAAGTGAGTGACGACTTCGCAATCGGGGAAAGCGGAATGAGCGGAAGGCTACCGGCAGCTATTGCCATATCAAACAAGGGATAAAAAAAAGCTAAGAGAAAAAAAAACAGCTAACTCTTACTCCTTGTATCCTCCGAGGCGCTGAGATTCTAATTCATACACACGGGAACACAGCCGTTTCTCTTTTCCCAGCAAATTGCGTTGACAGATACCTGGGTTCCGCCCGGTCCGGAATTCTTTCTTTCCTTCTTTCACTAAGCTATTGAATTCAAGTTTAGTCTGGTAGTTAAACATAAGCAATGCATCAATTCAGCCCTGTCTATCTAACGGCAAAGTCCGCTTTTTTTCCTTGAAATCCTGCACGTAGTACCTTACATTAAAGGCCGATGATATAGCAACTGATGGTAGCCGTTTTAGAAAGGCTTCTAGTAAATTTTACCGTGAGAAGCGTTTGCCGACGCTGTTAGCCAATGCATATTTGTTGTTTCTGTGTTCCCTGTTTAGGAACGAGATGTTTAAAAAACACCAGCGCTGGGGTTGGTTTCCTGATATCAAATTACAAGCTACTAGATGCTTATTGATATATGGTGCATATCGCACTTTTATTAGTGTTTAAACGATGTGAGGGAATTATTGATAATAATGCGGATACCACGTACACCTGGATATTGCTGGAGAGGTGACAAGCACACAGCAAAGCTCTACCGAGGCTTTTTATGGTCTAGAGAATAGCGGATGATCAATATTATGACAATGTGCATAAAACCCTTGAGTTCCTGTACGTACTCTTTCCCGAAAGTGGTTTCGTTTCCCACCACAGTGGTGTCGCATTTTTCGAAGTGCGAAGTTCGTATCTCCTAAAATAGATTTCGGATGCTGACAATCGGATGCCGCATACCCAGGAGGTTTTGTCGCACAAAGCCTAGCTTCTCAAAGACTATATAAAGTATACAAACTTTTTCATGATCGTTTCCCTACTTACTACTATATTCAAAGTTGTACATATGGCCACAGTGTTTAATCAACGTATAAACATGGAGTGAAGCGAAGCCGTCGATGAGCTAACAGGCAAAAGCCATCGGATTATTTTGTTGACACAGAGCAATATGCTTCTGAAAGGGTTGAGTTCATACACTCAGGACTTGCGAGATACATCACCTGGTAATACCAGATACTACAACCTCTACAGTGTATAGATTCAAGATATGAAGAAGGGCACTGATATTTGCATGAAAGCCAGCTCTGTTGCGCAAACGTATACCCTCCACCTTGATCATCACAAAATCAATTCTTCCTACTGTCGCTTGAGAGGTCTAGGTACCATGGCAGCCACAAAGCGGTTAAAACAAACATGTCTGCGTGGCCCAAAGATGAGTTAACTAGCATGAGGATAATGTTGACATCTCGGAGAGACTAACGAAACATGATCACCGGCGCATAAAAAGAAGAAATCATTTTAACGTACATTAACTATAATTGTTTAGCTGTCTATAGACAGTTGATAATTAGTATATACAATATACTCCAAAACAGATAGAAAAGATTTTTTAATTGGCTATTAAGGAAGTGCGAACAGTAAAAGAGATAGCAATGACTACTGGTGGAGACATCGGGACTGCTCAGCACTATCTTAGATATACAGTGTCCCCTCCCTTAAATTCAATACCTCCCTCAGGTCAAAATGATTGAAAATAGGCGGGAATAAACATAACGTGGAAGTGCAATAGCTCAATGTAATATGATAAGTGCCATTCCGTTTCCTCAAAATCATTGACAGTATGCGGGAATTGAATCCAACGGGAGCACTGTGCAACAATGACGAAAAAAGACGTTACCTGGCGTTCAAAGGAAATCTCTTGCTCGATGCTGTGGTAAGTAAACTGACGTTCATTCTTAATTCCTTGCAGATTACATCAAGAAAACCAAACCGGATGTCGCCCTTGTTGAATTATAAAGAGCTTTTGTAAAGCTTTTGACTGATTTACCACATCCACTTCAGCGATGCATAAACACCGGGCTAAGAATCCTGTAAATGGTTGAAGAAATTGGAACAGCTGCCTGGGAAAAAATTTTCTGATCGAGGCACAATCTTCCGGGGGAAAACGTTGAAGGTTGATAAATCTTTCCGGACTTGGATTTTACGAAAAACTACGTTTTCATTGAGAAGCTGGATATTTTTCGTGTATCGGGAGAAATATTGGTCGCTCTTTGAAGGGCACGCCAGCGGAAAGCACCGTGCTTACGGGAAAAGACGTTGCCATCACAATATTAGCTGGCATCTCTGAGGATGGAATGATTGACATCTCGCCGAAGAGACCTGTAGTAGCCTCTGCATCTAAAAAGAAAATTTGACGAAAAAGAAGCAAAGACAGTTGATGGTCGAGTTGACACACGAATGTAACACCATCTGGCTTTCATCTCGAATGTGATAGAAGTGTTAGATAACAACAGCATGAAAAGAATGTATATAATGATAGATAATATTTCAATATATACCCAGCAACGGTTTGAGAACTGTATCAAGAGCAGATCCTACAAACGTTTGCATCTACCTCCTTTTTCCTCATACACCTCAATCTGGTCGGAGATAAAGGCAAACATTCGGAGAAATTGCTGAGAGTACCTGATCGGCTTACGGATCGAATTTATTTCGGAAGATAAAAAAAAAGTTCGGACTGTCAAGCTTAAATCATTGTGTAGCATTTTCCTTTCTTCACTGCAAGAACAAGGTCTATTATATATTTTTATCTCCTAGAAAAGCGCAGATGAATTTTGTATAGTCGACGGATACGTTGCCTTTTTCTGTGTAGGACTATCTGAAAGAGTATTCGCAATGGAAGAAAGCTGCATAAATGGGCATTGATAATTGCAAATAATGTGCTCTTCCTAACTGCAACATAATCCACCGCATTTGTCCCTTGTCCTGACATCATTTCAAGTACTACTATCTGCTTAATAACGACAACAGTATCCTGTTTCAGGACATGACACCGCTAGGTTTGATGTTACACTTGGTTGCTCAGTTGCTTATCAGCATTAACAAATGGCGAATTATAAGCTCTGCCGCTCAGGTGTCTGATTGTACCAGCATACTGGATGTGGTCCTTGATTGTTTTGCCATAATACAGTTGGAAGACGAGAACAGAGTACTCAGGAAACTCCTCGTCCTCTAATTCTAGAAGGAAAAGCTCACATAGCTCCATGTCTCTGACTGTATCTCCGCGTAGCAGCATCGCAAGTTGCATTAGAATCATTCTATTATTCCTAAATAGCCTTTTCTTGCCCTTGTTAAAATAGAACAGTGATAGCTTCACAAGTTCTTTGGGATATATCCATCTTGCGTTGTATGATGATCCCAGCCCTTTCGTTGCCGCCCACCGTGCCGTTTTTCTTTGACCAGGCACGCAGGGCAACTTCATGGATGCTAGCCTCCGGGACAAATTCCTGAAAAACTGAACCGCGTGGAGACTAACCAACGCCTTGTTATATTGATTGAGGGTTTCCATTTTTAGTTCATGTATAGGACTATCTTCTTTTCTTCCTTTCTTTCAGTTGCCTTGAGTCAACACTACTTCGCCAAGAAACGCAATAGCTTCGCTCCGGTTGCAATTCAACTGTGCTCGTGATGATTTTCGAGGTAAAATTGCCATACAAAGTACATAGTATAAGCATATTCAGATTGTACATATATATACGCAATTACCGTAAACATCTCTTGCTTCTTGTTATATGTTAATGTGGTGTTCTTTTAGCTGTTCCTTTTCGATATTCAAAAAGGTACGTTCAAGAATTTCGGTTCCTTTTGTGGAATTTTACACGCGTTGATCAATATCTCTAGGCGATAAGGAATTTTCATTGTTCATAATGATGCTGGAAGAAAACTATACTGAGAAAAAATGACAGGGCATGGCCAGCTATGCGACCCGCCTTTTTGATCTGTTGTAAAGTTTCATACTCCGGTGCAAAAAGGGGTTTTTGAGCCACAAGTTGTCACAGTTGCAGATTGTGACCCAGCCAAAAATCGCACATATCGTTCTACATTCGCCATGTTCATCGGTCTTACAGGACCGAATTGCAGTGGCAAACATACAGTTGCAGAATACTTAGTTTCAGAACACAATTTTAAGCTAGTTGCCCTCGAAAATAGTCAGCGACGACACCGCGATCTGTACGGACAGGCTCTATTTTTTCCTACAATCGAAGACCTGCAGAGTTACGTAACAGAGCGATGGCGTGAGCATTTTGTTACTTGCGACATTAATGTTGACGGTCTGTGGTTACTGAAGTATGTTAACTAACAAAGGAAGTATATGTCTTGCTCACGGAAGCTCTACCAGGAAACGTCCTTTTTTCCTTCTTGTGTCAGTGGAAGCCCCTATCCATTTACGGTATCAGCGCTGTCTTGCTCGGTAAAATAAGAATGCATTTTAAATAGAGGCACTAATAAAAGCAATAGAGAAAACGCAAACTTGACTCTCGAACAATTTGTCCTTCAAGATGATTTGACTTTGTTTCATAATAATAATGAGAACTATGACAACGTTACGCCCTTATACGCCATCGTACCGCACTGCGATGTCACTATCATCAATACGTTCACATATCATGCACAACTACATCAAGCATTAAGACAGCTAGATCTTTTGAATCTTGAACGCTTACGACCATCTTGGGATACATACTTTATGCATTTATCTGATCTCGCTGCGCGCCGATCCAACTGTATGAAGCGACGAGTAGGGTGTATCCTTGTCAAAGACTTTCGCGTGATTGCAACTGGCTATAATGGAACACCTCGTGGTCTAAAAAACTGCAACGAAGGAGGTTGCGATCGTTGCAACGATGGTGCACCTTGTGGCACGGGGTTGGATCGATGTTTATGCATGCATGCGGAGGAAAATGCACTATTGGAAGCAGGTCGTGGTCGGGTGGATTTTAGTACTGGCATTGTGCTATACTGTAATACGTAAGTCTTATCATTCGAAAAAACCTACAAATTCTGACTGGCTCTAAATATTTCCAGATGTCCTTGCTTAGGATGCGCTATTAAAATCGTTCAGCAAGGCGTCAAAGAAGTGGTTTATTCGAAATCGTATGGCATGGATCAAATGACCGCAAAAGTTTTCGCAGAAGCCAAAGTAAAACTGCGGCAACATAGTCCCCCAAGCATGCGATTGGAAATGATGCACATAAGTGGAGCGACTGAAGAGCAGTCAATGTTGAAATAACATCATCATGAAAAATAATAGCCCAATTGTAGCTGATATGCCACATTGCTACAGCTGCAAGTTTCGACAACGAGGATATCTTTTTTTTTGACGAAACCATATCTTCCATGGATAACGGTCGTTTTGGAGATACTTGACCGTTGATGGGCGCAGTTAATATGTTTGTAAAAGTTTTATTTATATCTTTCTCGCCATCAATAAACGTGCTTGTCATATTACATCACCGTTTTTCTATCAGTAACGTTGGAACTAGTAACAACAGCATGAAAGATTCCAAGACATGGGAATGAATAATGAACTTCAAGATGCTCGACAGCAATTTTGCCCATATTGGGGCTATAAAACGGGCAAGATAATAATAGTAGATCATCAAGTATACCACCACTAAGGTGATGAAATGTCAGTAAGAACTGCCTAACAAAATACAGCAAATTGACATGGAAGTAAGAAAAGCATTTAACTCATACGTGTAACATGAAGCGTAGAAGAAAAAATAGTTGACAGACGGGAATTCGACAACTTCAAGAACTTCTACACGATATCTCCAATAACAGACATTTTTCAAGAAGCGTTTTTAGACCAAATAGCTCACTAAGGCGGGGCCACAAATAGTAAAAATTGATATCTTTCCTATTGCGGGCGACTATTAATGCCTTTGTGCAGCTGTCTAAAATGCGTTGCAGGAAATGCATATCATTTCTGCGGTGACTCTAAATGGACTTTACGTTGGGAGTAATACTCTTTGCGTCGAATTAAAGTGGGTCTGGATAACGTGGGTTAGTATAGTTGGCTGATCCATTGTGTTTCTGGATAAGGGACCAATATACTGGCAAAGCAGTCGTTGTCTATGAAAATTGCTGACGATCCCGTTTCGCCATTCCTGTTTGCTTAAGGATAACACTACGGGAAATTATCTTAACTGCCTTAAGATCTCTGAAGTTTCTATACAAAATCTTGGATTAATTTTGAACTAATCTTACAAAAGGGAGAAAATTCAAGATCTTTTCCCGTAGTGTAAAGTTATCATCTATTATATGACGCAAAGCTGATCAAGAACGCATCAATTATTATCTGGGATAAGCTCCCATGACGAACAAAAAAGCAATTCGTTGTGTTGATGTCTTGCTCCGCGATATCATGAGACAATACGATCCCTCATTGGAAGACATTCCTTTTGGAGGCAAAATTGTCGTATTTGGAGGCGGCTTTAGACAAATCCTTCCTGTAATTCTAAACGGAAACAAAAGTCAAATTGTCGACGCGTGCATCTCACAGTTGCCTTGGTGGCCCCCAAGTACACAAATTGCAACTAACAGAAAACATGCGAGTGCAACGCGCTCGCGATGACATTGATGCATCAAGAATCCAATGGTTTTCAAGCTTACTGCTTGACATCGGAAATGGTGATGTCCCTCCTGTTTCTGGATTTCACGATATAATCCCATTGCCAGCTGAATGGTGCCAAACAAACCAGACAACTGATCAAATAATTGACGCCACATGGCCAAGTCTCCACACTACAGCGGAAGCAGATTCCAGGAGAATTATCATGTCTGCTGTTCTGACGCCTCGAAATGTGGACGTCGATAGAATCAATGCAAAGGCATCGGAAAAGTTACCTGGGAAGATTCAGGAGTACCTTTCAGTTGACAGCGTCGAGGATACTGAGCACAGTGCCATATATCCTATGGAGTACCTCAATGCTTTGGCAGTGGCAGGCCTGCTACCGCACAAGCTTTCTTTGAAACTGAACCAGCCTGTGATGTTGATTCGAAACCTCGACCCTGCTAACGGGTTATGTAACGGATGCCGCCTTATTTGCAGAGGCTTCTCTCGCAACTTGATTACGGCTGAGATTGCAGTTGGCGCTCATACAGGGACAATCGTATACATCCCACGAATCCCCCTCTTGGAAGAAAATGCCTTTCCATTTACACTTTCTCGGCATCAATTTCCATTAAAACCTGCGTTTGCCATGACAATCAACAAGGCGCAAGGCCAAACACTTGATCAGGCTTCTGTGTTCCTTCCACTGCCTGTGTTCTCTCACGGTCAGCTTTATGTCGCCCTCTCTCGAGTATGCTCTCCGAACAATGTCAAAGTCTTTCTATATGCTTCTGAAAAATGGAAACAGCCGTCCTGCCGCAGTTACAGATACGAAAAATGTCGTTTTCAAAGAAGTTTTCCAACAATAAATACATCTCTTTTTTTTTTATCATATGTGTGTGCTTTTATAAGCAGTCAAACCCAGGGGAACAGCACCTGAGCGAAGCGAAGGTCGCAGCTTGTTAAATCTGAAAAATGAAGCGTGGCTTGGAGGGCCAAAACCACATCCTCGGACTCCGTTCCGGCAACCGGTTGTATGAATCGTTCCGCAAAGCATTTTAGTCAACTGCGCAAAAGACATTTATGATTGCCACCAACAAATAGGAAAAACAGTAAATACGAAATTGATGCAGTCACTTCGCATCAAAACTGTCATCCGGTTTTTTTATTCTTACTTTCTCTTTTCAATTGCGCCCTTTTATTCGTCATGTCTTCACGTAAAAAGCGACCCCGCGCCACATCTTTAGGCAATCAAAATGCATCAGAGCCCTCTCCAGCAGAATCTTCTGCCGCTGGACAGAGTAAGTTTTCAGGATAAGATACATGCACAAACTGATACTCTACTGCTACGGAAATAGATATTGAGCGGAAGGAAGCCAATGATGATGACGACGATGACTTCCAGCCTGTAGTTCCCGTTAAAAAGAGACAAAAGCAGAAGCAGCGTTTAGGTACAATCGATGTCAACTGGAAATATCTAATTTAAACTGCTACAGAGACCACCAGTCAATCTAGCACTTCTAAACCTCCTCACGAGCCTGAGATCCCCACAGTGTCAACAGCGGTGCCATCATGTAAATATGATAAAAAAAATATTTTGTTTCATTTTCTCACGCATTTCTAGCCTCTTCCACGGGTGCGAAGTCAAAAAAGGAAAAGAAAATTGAACTGGCCAATAAAAAACGGGATGCAAAGCATACTGCCAAGCACGAGGCTCGGAAGCAAGCAAATGAAGGGAAAGAAGTGTATTGTAGTACCTGTAAAGAAGCAGGACACAGCCGCAACTCAAGCAAAGAATGTAAGCTATACCAGCCACA
>JNEV01001499.1:0-18162 GCA_000697495.1 Saksenaea oblongispora B3353 | reverse complement strand
AAAGTATATTCCGTGGATGTACATTATATTGCAGAGAATGGAGAAAAAGGTGTTTATCCAAGAAGAAACTCCACAGAAATACGTGAGTACCGCGTTTGTTAGACGTAACGTGGTAGAGGTAATATTACCTGATATATTTGCCCACATTAGCATTAACATTATATTCAGTTGGTTGATACGAATGATTTATCCAAGAAACTTCTATCAAGTTTAACTCATTCAGTAAGATCTGCTATACTTCAGCGACAAGAGGTGGAGTTACCCAAAAAGTTCAAGCAAAATCTTCCAGACAAAGAATGGAAAGCGATTCAAAACTTTGTTCAAGACACTATCTCTGCAATTAAAAGTGACAATTTTCGTCCACTCAAGTATACAGATCCGCGCGGATGTCGCCGATTCTCGCTGTTACCTGTACAGCTTTCAGTGTCGACATATAACAATCGATTTTCAAGCTTTGGGAAAGTTGCTGACGGCTGCAGACATAGCGCATGAGAAAACGGTACCAACCGCATCGGATGCAAGGAAAATCTATTTCGATTTGTTTGAAATGAGGAAGATAGGATATACAACAATTGAAAGTCTAGAAACAGAAAAATCAGTATTCTGGTGCGTATGTGTAAGGAATATTTTCAGGTTTGATCAACTATTTCTTTTAGGGACAAAATCAGGACGGACGGCGTGGAAGTTGAGTTTTTCTTCAAACGTCCAAAACGCAAAGCATCGGATAAACCGCTGACTGCCCAAGATTTGAAAAACATGGCAGAAGACGCTGTTATCTGGGGCGTAGACCCTGGAACGACGGATACGTTTGTCGCTGTAGATGGGTGTGGGGAGGGGAGGCACCGAATACGAAAAACAAGCACAGCAGAGTATTACGACATTTGCGGCTACAACTACGCAACTCGGAAGCGCAATGAATACACAAAGGCTGATATAGAGACAAAAAAAAATCATCGATAAAATCCCCAGCATCAAGTCGGCTGATCTTGCCAACATCGTTGTATCTACTAAATATCGATTTCAGCATTATCAGCAAATTACAAGTTTCTATGATATGGATAACAGGTAAGAGATCCCTTTATACTTTTAATAACAAGTTCATTAGATTTAGCAAGCTGAAATTGAAAACTTATATCCAAAAGCAAAAAGGAGTGACAGAGATCGCGAAGCGTCTTCTTACTGGTAGTAAGAAATATTCATCTGGGGCCACCAAACACAAGGAGCCACTCAAAAAGTCAAAAAAGAAAGAAAAATGGAGACAAAAGGATAGTGCAGATGAAGAAGGAGAGGCGGAACGCCCTGTGATTATCGCGTTCGGTAGCGGAGGCTTATCATCCTCAATGCGTGGAAAACTTCCGGCTTCGGCACGGACTGTGAGGAACCGTCTTTACGAACTCTGCAAGCAACGGAAGGTATATCTGACAACAAAAGGATGATATTTTTCTCATCAAGGTGCACTTCACTCAGATTCCCGCAAGAGTTATCATGACAGACGAGTACCTCACGTCTCAGATATGTCCCATTTGCCAAAAGCGAGAGTTAAAAAAACAGAACGAACGACCAGATTCCCAAGGTCATTCAGGTGCATCATTACATGCCGTCTTAAGATGTAATTGTTGCGCAACGACTTGGAATCGAGACGTCCTCGGCGCCAAAAACATATTGGCAATCTTTAAATACATGGCAGCAAACAGCAATACTCGGCCCCCGCCTTTCCAACGGCCCGGGATCATTCATACATGTCCGGAAACGAAAGTGCCGGTCGTTCAGTAACAGGGAAACTTGTTAGTTACCAAATCTACCACAATACAGTGTCTTCTGTTGAATTCAACCCTCATATATTTTCGAGGGTTTTGAGGAAACGGAAAAAGCACTTACTATATTATATTGAGCTATCCTTGTCTTTTTCCTGCACATCCTGGACCAGTGATAATTTTCCCACACACTATAGCAAGAATACATTGTACTAATTAAACCTATATCGGTATACCGCTAGCTACACCGGCTTACTATGAACGTTTACGCTGGTTGACATCTTGGAAAATATCCCACCAGTTTGCGTTTGATACTTTAGGAATCCGGAAGAATTGTTAGCTACACTCAACTACTCCATTGAGTATTTCCACGTATGCCAAGCCTATAAAAGTTCAATCGCGTACAATATAAACTATATGTCAACGCATATAGTTAGTGCACTTACTGGTCGCAACATTGACTTCCAGTGCGTAAAAATGTTGCCAATAAAAATATCCACCGCTGTTTTCAACTCGAAGATGGCTCTTTTCTATGATAATCCAATGCTAAGCTTTTTCTTAACACAAACTTGGCTCTTCATGGACGGAAAATATATTTAAAGAGCGTTATTTCTGGAAATGGCGTGCACGAGCGGGAACGGATATGGTAATCTGTATGACGTTGAGCTAATTAAAGAGGAATAAAAGGGATCTGCTCACAAGTTTAAACTATAACTCTCTCATCTTTTCCCATAATCTAATTCAATGTCAGGTACATAGAGCTATGGAAATGGTATTAAATCGCACCTAACACGCTTCCTTATACAGAAACAACTACGACGACCATCACTGCTACCGCTCATCACGCATATGAAGCCCAGCAGGAAGACGAACTGTCGTTTGCAGCGGGTGACATTATCCATGTAACGGACAGGAATGATGCCGACTGGTGGGTTGGCAAGAAAGAAGACGGAACAAGCGGCTTTTTTCCAAGCAATGTAAAATAATGCTGCAAACCAATGGTGATGCTTGAATGACTGACAAGTTAAAAGTTTGTAGATGTCTCGGCGAACCAGAAAGAATCTTCTGAGGAAGTGCAGGAGACAGTAGACCATAAGGATACCACTGTTATTCCCGTAGAACGGGCCGAACCTGAGGATGAACAGGAACAATCTACACCATGTAAGGCATCCACCTTTTGACGACAGGCAATGATTTAACTTTATGCAGCCCAAAGTATCATTGGCATGGCTCGTGTGATGGAAGACTATGCAATGCAGGATGCTGGTGAATTGACGCTCCATCGCGGAGGAATTATCAATGTATATGAACAACTTGAAGAAGGCTGGGCTCGTGGTGAACTTAACGGCAAACTCGGGCGATTTCCTACAAAAGTAAGTTGCGATATATATTGACTGAAGGTAAAAAACGTACTAACATAATACCGGCACCCAGTACGTGGAAGATATCGATATGCCAGGCCGACCTGACATCGGTGCTCAGACGGCAGCCACGATCGGTAAGAAAGAAAGTGGGGAAGACAATGAAGGTACAGTAGGAAACTACAACTGTGGCAGGGTTTGAATAACTGAATTGCTTGAGATAACAGGAAAACCGCCAGGGTTTAAATTGGCTGCTTTTGGTGTGAAACAGGGTGGTATTGGTAGCTTGTTGGCTGGAGGATTTCCGACACTCTCAAAGGCTGGAAAGAAGGAGGAAGCACCTGTAAGTAATTTGGTAGAGACGATTGTAAACGACTCTCTGATTCATCTTTCTTCGTAGAAGGATACCACTGCTGCGCTTTCTCAGCTATCCCCGACAGAGGAAAAGAAGGAAGAGGTCACAACACCCAAGACGACAAAATCAACTCGTAAGCACCTGCAATAAACCAAATGAGGAAATAACTCATTATATGATATTAGTCGGTAAGGCTGTTGTCCTGCATGTCTACGATGCAGAAAATAGCGGTAAGCAAAACCATACAAATTGATTAATTTGATATAAATGCTCATGTACTTTATTCAGACGAGTTGAGCCTGATCAGAGGCGAATATATTGAAATTCTTGACCGTCACGCCGACGAGGGCTGGTGGAAAGGTATCAATGAAAAGGGTCAAAGTGGCGTATTCCCTGCCAATTTTGTGAAGGAGCTATCCGAGGAGCCTGTAGCTCCCGTGTTGCCGCAGCGATCACGTATGTCTGTAGCCTCCGTGAGTTCTGTCCAGTCTACCGAATCACTAGCACCTCGCTCGGCTTCATCCGAACGTGAGACTTCAACACCCATCGAAGACGTTAAGCTAGTTCCAGAGGAAGATACCAAGGAAAAAAAGGTAACCTGGATCTAATGGTGCAATCACGTTCTAATCATATTATAATAGGTGGAACAGACAGGTACAAGAGAAAAAATAATTTTGCGACAGGGGTACCCATTCATTTCTTTGTATAGCACCTGTTGTTGCCGAAGAGAAGACTATCGAACAGGAACCTGCTGAACCTGCTGAACCTGCATCATTGTCCCCATCGGTAGCAACGCCAGCTGCACATGCTCCTGATCATGACGAAATAACCAACAAGGTTCCTGAACCTGAAACACCAGTAGATGCCAAGGCTGTGGAAGGTGAAAAGGAAAGGCAGGAGACCCAAGAATCTAGTCACGAGGAATTATCAGAATCTCCAAAAGAGGATATTCAAGTACAAAAACCAGAAAAACATGCTGAACAAGAAGTGAAGGAGGAAGCTGCTATTCAGGAAAGCCTAGAGGAAGAGGGTCAACAAGAAGAATGCCCTAAGGAAGAGACAGCAAAGGAGGAGGAAAGCCCTGAAGAAGCAGCTACTGCAGAGAAAAAGGAGGATGAAAAGCTTGAAGCCTTTGGTATGCTGCCTACGGGACCCAAGCTTTCTGTGCCCAACCGAGCTAGACTCGGTAAGCCGCGACGGGCTCCCCAGATTCAGCAAAATGAACCATCACAAATGGAAATGCTTCAACAAGAAATCGAGCAGGTAAGCAGTGGTTGCAGTAAATAATAAAGGTATTCATGTTTTCTGTATAGACGCCTGTAGAAGAGCCGAAAGAAGAGCAAAAGGAAGAAGCTGAAGCACCACCACCCAAACCAGTGAAGCCCATCTTTGCTAAGTTCCCTACACCATTTGCTGCAGGTATTGATGAACTCAATTCGAAACAGCTGAAACCTGTGCAACGTCGAATGTGGGAGCCTGTACCTGCACATGAACCAAAGGAAACAAAGGAAGAGAAGCCGGCAGATGAACCACCCCGACCAACGGGTGTCAAGAATATTGCATCACGCTTTAACTTTGGAGGAGTTCCTTCCACCGGCGGCAATGAAGTGATGGAAGTAAAACTAAAGAACTTTGCGAAGAATGAGGTCGAGAAGGCGCGCAAGGAGTTTGAACAACAACTTGAAGAAGAGCGAGAACAGCGGCGGCAGTTGGAGCAACGTATTGAGCTGTTGCAACGAACAGTTGAAGAGCTAGCAGCACGACTTGGATAGAGCACATGTGAAAAAAGCATAGGATAGACGTAAACCATTCCTTTTTTTTTCTTGTAAAAAAGAAGAACTCTGAATCCATAAACATACTATAGCATGTCTTTCTATTTACAAAGTTATTATTGACCTCTAATCTTTCTGTTGCTGTTCGTCTTCCGCTGCTTCTTCTTCTTCTTCTTCGTCGAAGGGACCCAAAAATGCCATGGCTTCTTCAGTTCCAGCTTCCGCATTGGCTTCTTCCACAGCCCGTTTCGCTACTATATAGATGTATGCCATGACCGCAAACGCTAACAAAGATCCTATCCCAATAGCTACGTATCGGACGTTTTCTGCTTGGCGTTCGCCATCTGTCATTTCGTTGTCTTCTCCTAACACGTGTTTTGCAAATGATGTCAAGTTTGCTCCAATATAGACATGTAGACCGATCTTGATCAACGAAATGGCTGTACCAAGGATATAATGACTCAACGATATGTCTGTTGCCGCAAATAAAACGTTCTTTTCCAAAGGAATGTTCATGAGCAGTTCTTTACACGTCAATCTAGCTGTCACATACCAAGATACCAAAAGGGTAGGGCGATAATCGAATAAGAAGAAATAACTGGATTGTTATAAAGTTAGGTATGCTTGCATCCAGTAAGCACTTTACTCACCTTAAATCCCTTCTTTTCCACTGCTTTTACTACTGCTTTTAGATTGGGATACGACTCCATGAACCTTTGGACACGGGCTCTTAGCCAGAACCTCGCGGTCAAAAAGCAACCAATGGCACCCAACAGAGCACTGAAGTAAGAGACGACAAATCCTGCAGCAAACCCAAAGCTAAATCCAGAAAGGGTTTGATAGGTACCATATCCGATCATAGGTGGGAAAGCGCTCAAAAAAATAAGCGCAGACATTAATAAGTAGCCACTAAAGAAACTGAGCATCAGCATCCAATTTCTTTTCTGATTTTGCTTTGTTTCTCTTACCCGAATCCCATGCTTTGGATCGCTTTGCTTAAGCTTTCTAAGGTTCGTAGCGCTTCTCTTCGATAAATCCAAAAAATAATCCATAATATTAGTGAAAGGAGGATAATGACGCCGAACCAACGCCAAGGACGCCAGTAACTCCATGTGAACAGGCGTGATCGCCACCTGCGTTGACGAGGAGTTGTATTCGATGTAGTGTTTAGGAATTCTAAAGGATCTGGTTGCTCTTGACCGTCTGCTTTGGTAATTCAAATTAGAGGATGCGACGATGGACATGCCTTGCCTTCGCGATGAACGTCATCTGACAGTGCAATGACACCTGCTCGCTCAGGTTGGGTGTCAGTAGAAAAAGTCTTTAGACTAATATCATAGGAAATCAGCACGAATATTTTGGGGATTTATTTGTTTCTTTAGAACCTGAAAACCATACGAAACACTTGGCAAGACAAGAAAAGAAAAAATTGGCTGCATTAAGGAATCGGGGCTACTATTATCGTGAAGCCATTCAATTTTCTTTAGTCACTTTTTTAGCCTTCTTTTTAAGCTGCTTTTCGGAAGCATCATCAGTGGAAGGTTTCTTGTTGCGCTTGATTGGCTTAGATCCCTTCTGTTCCTTTGGTTGCTCCTTCTTGGCGATAGGTTTCTTTGGTGGCGATGTAGGCTTTGCCTTCTTCGACAGAGCAAGGGACAGTGCCTTCTTCTCTTCCACATCTTCTTCAGAGGAAGAGTCCGATTCCTCGGATGAACTGGCAACTTCAGGTGTAGGTGTAAATACCGTTTCGGCATTTTCTTGCTCTCCAGCAGCGTGGTTCTTGTAGATTTCCAGTTCCTTTGCATACCGTTCCCTGTCTTGCTCATAGATTTTCTTGTAGGGCTACAAACATAACTGTCATTAATGATAACAAGACGCGTCCTCCTTTTACCTCTTTCTCTTCTTCGCTCAAAGATTTCCACATCTCGCCCAAAATTTGCACAATTTCTTTCTGATTGGCATTTGGATGGCCGGCCTTTACCTGATCCCTGTGGTCATTGGCGAAGTGGATGTAGCTTCCCATGAATCTCTTTGGGGCATTGGGGTCCTTTGGAGCGCGTTGCTTACGCTTTTTCTTGTGCGTTTCCGTCTCGGTTTGGGTGGTGGTGCTTTCGGGAGCAGCACCCAAAGCGATACCAAGTTGCTTAAGGCCTTGGCCAACGTTAAAAAGCGCCTCACCAATCTACAGTAAAGTGGTTAAAAAAATTACAGCAACTAGCTATTAGGTGGCACCTGTCGTCGAGTCAGCTCGTCTCCGTCAAACATTTTTTGTGTTAGTGAATTAAAAAAAAAGGCCAACAGGCTGGGGGGAAATTGAGGAGTTTTCACCCGAAAAATTTTTCTACTGGCAGTGAATTTTATTGGACGGGCTTGTAGCATCCCAGCACACACCTGTACCATTTTATTCCCGTCCTGCCTTGAGACCTCAGCACTCCCTATACCACAGACTGTCGGCTATCCTAATCATTCACACTGCTTAGAATTTCACTTAGTTTGGACATTACTATGTTTATTTTTTTTTCAGACGTACATGATACATTGTTGTACAGAATGGATACCATCAAAGAGGCCCCTCCCCCCTCATTCATTTGAGAACCAGAGAAACCAACGTTTTCTCCAGGGATAAACCAACAAACTCTTTCCTCTTTCCTCTTTCCGTTTTTGCGTTAAATTGAGCGTTGCAGCCTACATGTAAACATTATGCACTAAATGTTCTCTTTTTTTCAGATGACCGAACTCTGCTCTTTTTTGGGTATTGATGCTCTCAGTAGCGCAATTTGTTGTGATACACTAAGCTATTTATTACAGCGTGCCAACCCTTCATCTGGAAAACTCTTGTAAGTAGCCCTTACAGACAGCATATGCAACGCTTCTTGACTTCAAGCAAAATTATCACCCCACAGTCCTAGCAAACAGAGGTACGATACATGGACAAAAAAATACATGGGAAGAACAGCGGAACAAGCACAGTTTCTTTCTTCACCGTGGCGATATACAAGTCATCGTTTGTTTCACTCGGAAACAGAGAGTAAATTTTCTGCGCCACACTCCATGGTTGCCATGGTCGCATTCTGGTGACACAATAGTGAATAGCGCATAGGTTACAGGAGTTTAAGCTTAACTAAGCTGTCAAAATAATAATAAAAAAAACTAGCATGGTGGTTGTGTCATAGAAGGAATACTCCGACATGGCTTTATCACATATCTGGATACCCAGCGCTACGGTATCAACGCCTGGGATCACAGATTCCGTGATTTTGAATCACAGCCGCCTGCCTAAGTTTTGGCTTTGTCACAAGCTGAGTCACTGCCTCTTTCAAAATTCGCAGTGGCAAGCTAAAACGCTATTAATGCTCCCGAATAGAGTCCGAGCATTCTGGACCAAATCGTCTAGCACTTATGGCCCTAACCAAGAAATAGATGCTAGACAAATTGTTTAAAAGGTAAACTGGTAGCTATGTTTATTATTGCTATTGATTTTTGAGATAGCTTTTCTTAAACACTATGAGAATTTCGTCGGGCACTCCCTTCGAGCACTCTAATTCCAATATGTTCATCAGTCTGCAATAATGAAACACAAGACAAAGGCGTCCGACTGTGAGAGAGTCTGCTACCTGGGAATACGCAAGAGATGTAACTGTTTGAACAATCAAAAACTCGAGATGCATAAAGTATATATCTAAAAACGTAGTGCCGAGAGGCTGACAGCGCCGTACAATCATTGTTACATCCAAACAATTTATCGCATTGAATTGACAGTTAACTCAAGAAATCTTTGATTAACTTTATACTTCTAATAAAAAAAACTTCACTTATGGGCACTTAATTTAAAAGGAAGGAGTGCCCGACGAAATTCTCTTTGTACAATTCTTTTCCTTTTACATAATTTCTTCTTTTGCTCATTAAAAAGTCATTATTCGAAGTGAAGCGAGAACTACCTCTACTGGAAAGGAACTTGAATTTTCTCTTTTTTGTATGTAAACTTCAAGATAATTTCCTGTAATGTTCCGGTAGTCTATACTATATGTCTTCACGTCTTGAATGCGTTTCCTTTATTTATCATTTTTGTTTTTTATTCATCGCTGATCTTTCAATATTACTGGCCCTCACTGATTTATCAACTAAAAACGGGATCTTATCCTGTATTCATTGTATTCATTGTTTTGACTTTTTTTTTATTTTTTTTTCCTTTTCTTCTCTTTTCATTGTCTTTCGCCCTTTTTTCTCCTTCATTTGCTTTTTATGTGGCTTCTGCGTCTTCATTAAGATGGTAACCCTGCTCACGAAAGACACCAATCTAACGTTATAACAGTTGTCAGAAATGATATTTGAAGGGAACCCTGAGCTTGATCTTGCTGACGCTTTCAACCAAAGTGCTACGCAAGGTTACGAGAGATATTTGAGCAACGTTCTCAATTCCGCAAGAGGCTTACCGATATCAAAAGAAAATAAAAAAGAAGCAGAGTCGTGGTTAAAGCAAAGGGGAATCAAAATTGTCTGCACAACAACGGAAGCAAGTAGCCAGGAAGCAGCTATAGCAAGCGTGGTGGCAAGATCCATGAATAGTCAGCCGACAAGTGTATCCTTGAGGATCCGTAATAACCATATTATAAGAGCAAATGGCATGCTTTATCTGATCGCGATAGCTAAGATATACGATATCCGGGTTTATCTTTTCTCTACGCAAAGCAAACCAAAAATCATTGGCAACAGCCATGCTGCCCATAACATCTCTCTGCTACATGAAGTCGATTCATACACAGCGGCCAGTCATTGGTATCCTTTGTTCATCGCAAAATTTACGCTTGTGAGAACAATCCGATCCAAACAGCCAACCGGAAAATCCACTTATATTAATCCTGCTGCAACAAAGAAGAACAACACTTAGACATCGAGAAAGAGGAAGGAACCAGCATCGCTTGGTGTGACCGATGAAGTGATCCAACAAGAGTTGCGGAAAGAGATGTAACTATCGTTAGCGACTTGAGCATCATATCCTAACGTTATTTTGTAGCAATAAGAGAATGAATATTGAAGTTTAAGGAGAAATTTATGAACCGAAAAAGGACACCGAAGGGCTTGATCACTAGCAGCGGAGATTCGGACCATCTCTTCAAGACCCTGAAGAAAAAATATGGGACAAAGGCTTCTCCATCCGCTCTTGAACAAAACCTTAAAGGGAACCATAAACCTGTTTATTTATGGAATGATATGGCTAAGACGTTTTATCGAAGTCAGTTGAGAAAAATCGATGAACGTGAGAAGCAAACTGGTCCAAGTAAAGAAAGCAAGAGAAAGGCAGGCGGTGATCCTGACAGTGGCAATGATGATGAGAGCAGTGGGGATCCTAGTGATAGCGAAGGTGAAAGTGACGATGAAGACGACAACCATCAAAGGTACATTCGGGTAGCTACAACCAGCCTACAAAAAATAGTTCGGCCAGACGTTGATTTCAACGCTGTAAAGTCTCGTTTGTTGGCGACGCAACAGTCGAACACCGTAGTTATGAACAATATGGGAGTAGTCTTATCTCACTTCACAGACATGGTACGTCTGTTTGATAAGTAAGAAATTCCTAACATGTCACCACTAGATACTTCATGGAGATGTGTATACGTTTATCGGATACAGGAATTACAACGCCAAGGTTGATTTCGCGCAAGCTTTTCCTTCCGGTTATGATTTCGGAGATCTTGGATCGGTACATACCATTTCCTCCTTACCTTTTTCTACGGGAGATGACGCCGCGAAATCAAACATTTTTACTTTTCAGCAATTCCAGAATATGTTTTATAGCACCGTTGGTCATGTATACACAGAGCAGATGTAAGCTACAGTACTAAAGTATCAAGCACCTAAACCCGCGTGTGTAGACCTGAGCCATGGAGGAAGATAAACGTTGTATTATCTTCTTTGGTCGAGCGTAATGATGACGCCGTAGCTTCACAATTCCAGGCAGACTCCTTGCGGTTGCTATATACTGCAACAAACAATATGTACCAAGGGTCACTGTATCAGAAGTCCCTCACAAACACAATCCGTCTTCTTCTCCGAGTAAACCTGGCCCCGCAGCGAATGCATAGATATATTGAAATCACTAAGAAGAAGGCCGAAGAAAAGAAGACTCGGAAGGAACGACAGAGATCGAATAATTCTGGGTTACAAGGACGACGTAATCGATCTTACTGGGTAAAGGAACTTGAGAAAGCTTACCTGAAAGGCCGTTCCCCTCACGTTATCGAAAGTATTCAGGGCAAAATTGTCGATAACATGCCGGAAAGAGAACAAGAAAGGATGCACCAGCAGTTGGTTGAGGAAAAAGATAGAAGTCCCAACGATAAGGACGAGTATGAAGGCTATGTTGTTGATGACCTGGATGATGATCTAGTCAATGAATCTGAAGAGGAAGAAGATGCTCCTGTTACTGCTGCTGCAAGCTCTCGAGCTCCTACGATTGCGAAAGAAACCAGTGCCCGCGTCATCCGTATTTTAGTTGCCATTGTCCGAATGTTAGTTGAATCGCCAAAAATTGCACGTACTATAACTGCAAAGGATATAGCGGATGCTGCTTACAAGGGTACGACATTGACCCCCACAGAGAAGCAGACCGCAGCCAAGATTGCCAATTTTCTTCGTCCTTTTGTGCCGCGAAGGGCTGAAACTGATCAACCATCAACAAAGCATATACTTACAGTGTTACCTATTGCAGCGTTGTCGAACCTGGTCAGCACCATTCTAGGGATGGAAGCTCGAGTGAACAAATTGACTGTTGAGCCAAAGGACAAGTGGGCTCTTCCGATAAAAGCTGGAGGTTTATATAAGATCATGAGAGATGAATTCGATATACGCACTACCCAGCAAGGTGAATTCATTACCAGTGAATTTCAAGCGAAAACCGAAAAGCAAACTATGTTAGGAGCATTTTTCCAAGTCGACAAAATTCATCGTATGATGAATCGACGCCATTTATTCTTTCGCTGGAGACTCATATTTGTCAATGAATGGACGGTACGAATCGAAGGGGAGGTTGATCGACGCAGAACACGCAACGTATCCGCGCTCGAAGATCGGCGAGGTGCACGAACATTAGCTGAATCTACAGAAAATATTTCGCTAAGCGTCAATGAGATAGATCAATTGATCCAGAGCAATCAAGAAAAGATCCACAGACTGGAACAGCAACTAAAACCGATACGCAAGACAGTGAAGGACTTGGAAAGACGACGAATGGATTGCAGCAAATCGGCTTGCAGGCGCACAAATAGCATGGCCTACAAGAGGTTGAAGGAAATTCGTCAAAAGATTCGCAAAGAGCAATCAGTTGCGATTGATCTAGAGGACCAGCTCAAGAGATCTCGTACAGAACGATATAGGCTTAACAGGATGAGAAGGGAAGCTACCAAGAAAGGGAAAACAACAGCAAAAAGCAGTGGATCGGCAAGTCAAAGGCGAAAGAAGAAGAAACGGAAAAAACAAAAAGAGGGCAAGCAGAAGGAATTGCCAGACAAAGCAAAGATCACAGATGGGACCATAACTCAGGTAAATATGGTGCTATTCGTGTGAAATAAAAGCTTATAGACAATTAGATGGTACCCATGGTGAGGCAGCTGTTTGAGCAGGGTTCTGTTGCCGTACGTGGGGTCGACCCAGGGATCCGAACAACCGCAGTGACAACCAGCACAAGTTATCAGTACATGCTGGAGCGAGTCAAGGGGTTCTGTAATGAAACAAGGAGTGAACATCGCCAAGATGCTTACGTAACATGGAAACTCGAAGCACCGAGAGTCAACTACTCTACGCATTCGGATCAGCATCGTATTCGAAGGGAACGTGTGCGACAAAAAGGAAATGAAGGAGAAGTTCAAGAAGTCAGACGGATCGAACGAGAGAGACGCACTCGAGAAATACGTACTACGAAGACGTACCAACGGCTCGCTGATCTCGAGCGAAGGCGTTTTCGGGAGCACTTGGCCTCTGAATCGGCTGTTCATTTTATGGGAACTGGCGACCATATAATTCCACAATCAAAGGTGACGCTCGTAGGGGAACCAAACGGCTTCGGATGGAACAAAAAAGAAAAGGGTTAGTGGCTATTGTCAATGAATTCAACACCAGTAAAACATGCCATTGGTGCTTGAAACCGTTACAGCTGCAGAAATATCGCACAAACGATGGGCGAGTTCGGAAGTCGACAGGATCAGTCTGCTACGTCAATCCTAGCTGCACTACCTTTATAAACGGCTGTAACACAATGAACAGGGACATGAATGCGTCAAGAAACATTGCCTTAAAGGGATTCTCCATGGTTTTATCTGTGGACGGGAATTCCCTCCCGGTATTCAGCCCCCAGCATCCGAGCACCTACCAGCTCGATCCTTCTTTTGCTCGTCAACCAACCTCGGTTCGACTCGTGCATGGCCTGTGAAAGGCAATTACCGAGTAAGTGGATTCATAACATCGCATGTCGGATATTTAATTTTGGTATAGATACCCCGTCGGTATTATTCTTCGGAAAACATGTTTTCTCAAAAAGAAGTTACAGCAGGGATTTCAAACTTTCAGAAATATCAAAGAGTAATATAAGCTCAACTATATGTAATTTTGAGCATCGATCAATATTTGGTGTGGCTCCCTTTAGCCTTTATTACTGCTTGACATCTCTTTTGCATACTTTTGACTAAATTATTTGCTAATTCAATGTCAAGCATATCCCATTCCTGCTTAAGGGCGGCCTTTAACTGCTCAGGATTCGTGATGTGTGCTCGTCGAGATTTTATACGCTTCTCTAGAGTACACCACAAATGCTCAATCGGATTTAAATCAGGGCTTTGAGCAGGCCAGTATCCAAAGCCCTTCACACCGTGGTCTTGCTTCCATTGCTGCGAGACTCTTCCAGTATGACAGCTAGCGCCGTCTTCTTGCAGTTTAAAGTCAAGGCCCTCATCTTCTTTTAATTTTTCTAGCCATGGAAGGAATTTCTTCTCCAGGCAATCAATGTAAGCCTTTTGATCTACTCTTCCTTCTATGACCACGAGGGGACCAAATCCACCCGCCCAAAAACAGCTCCAGATCATCACCGAGCCCTTTTCATACTTCGTCGTTGTTGCCACATGTCGCTCTTGGTACCACTCACCAGGTAATCGAATGACTCGAGTTCCTGCATCATTGCCGATCACCGTGTAGCGCGATTCATCAGACCAGACCACTGATCACCATTGCTCTTCGGTCCAGTCTACATGAGCTCTAGTCCATTGCAATCTATGCTGCTTCTGTACAGTTGTCAAGCGAGGCACCTTGGCTGGCTTATAAGATGTGAAGCCTTCTTTCCGAAGATAACGTCTCATGGTGTCAATGGAGATGTTTACTTCAGCTTGTGCAAGGCGACTTTGGTGATGGGCATACGGCAACATAGGATTGCGTCTGACGCTCAATCGCAAAGCATTTTCATCAGTTTGAGTCAATTTTTTTGGTCTCCCTGACCTTGACATACTCTCTGTGGTGCCGGTTTCTTTCCAACGTTTGATTGTATTATAGATGGTTGTCCGGGGAATGTCCATCGTCTCTGAAATTTCCTTTGGTTTTACGCCATGGCGATTCAACCAAATAATTCCACCATGATCAAATTCTGAAAGCTCCTTACGAATCTCAGGAGTCTTATTTGTAATGTCACTACAGCTCATGGGTGGTTATGTTTCAGAAACTGAGAGAAAGCAAGGTGCAAAAATAAGAATAGTGAAAAAAAAAAACCCAAAATGAGCAATTTGTCCGTGACTTTTGCCAGTTTGTACTACCTGTGTCCCTATCACTGCCGTACACAAAAATGCACGGGAAAACTCCGTTCATTATTTAAGCGCCGTTGTTAAGGAAGAGAAAACTGGGACTGCTGTTCAGTCCCAGTCTCTCTTGGCATGTCAACATCCACAGCATCGACTCAGCAAAAGCAGGCTTCTACCATCGGCACAGGGGCATTATTGATAGGTTCTGCGGGTGCTTTTGGAGCTGGTCTCCTTGGTGCGATTTGGCATACGAAGCGGAAACAAGCACGGGAAATTGCAGCAGAAGAATCATTTCCCAAATCATCCCCGCCCGCTTCTACGCAGACGGTTCCTGTTACTTCAGCGAAGCCGCAGCCTTTCACTGTTCCTAAAATGACTCCGGCAGAATACGCTATTGCTAAGCGCGATGCCACTTGGTATGCTTTCAAAACCCTTGGCTATGGTACACTGTTAGCTTTTGGAGGGGCTGGGTTGTTGGCTACTGCCGTAGGATGGTGGCTCGACGTCAGAAATGTAAGTTTTTCTTTCTTTGACGGTACATAGCGACTCACAAGTACGTATATTAGTTTAGAGAGTTTTCTGACAAGCTTCAAGTTATCGTACCTCGTCAAACATCACGGCTTAGACAATTTCTCGGTGGCAAAGAGTTCATATTGAGGGACGATGAGCAGAAGGAGTTAGATGCTATCAGCGTAGAAGAATAGAATAATTTGCAAGCGGCATTTGTATATTTGTAATTTTTTTTTTTTGTGTGTATAAAGATTACTACCATGATTAGACCTTTTGTTGTATACTGTTTATTGAATCAATTTTTACACTAGTCTAAACAAATTTTGCGTCCTTGAAGTGCCTGCAGGTGGATTGCCGGACTACTGGGGAAGATGATATTGTTGATCCCGGCGTTAGGGGAAGCGCTGCTTTATATACGGTTTCTACAGAGGGACCTGGCACACAACTTAAGGAAAACAGCACAAAGATGGGACAGAAAGTGTCCGTTGTCAGATGAAGAATGGAATGCCGATACACAAACTAAACATTCCACGTCCGACACCGAAATTCACAATTCACATCGATGCCTCCAATGCGGGTTGGGGCATAGAGTCACCAATAATCCAAATAACGGGATTCTACAGTACTTTGCATGTGACTTTGCGTTGGATGAAAGATTATTTTGCGCTGGCGAATAGGAGTGATTTGCGCTGATTACAAATCTCCGCAAGGGCCATCAGCAATTTCATTCACAGGCTTTACAACTCTTCCACATTGTACAGACAACAAGTAAGTTTTATTTCAAGGGAAACAAATACTTTGTACTGGATGTATATGTTGTGTCCAAACTACTCAATACTACACGACTGTTCCTAGTATGTAAACCACATATCACTCCGCTGAATTCGGTTACCTAGAGGAGTTTTTAGTAAAAACTAGTTCCTCGTTCTTTTTCACAAGAATAAAACAGTGCACCGAGTCTCACGAACTTGACAGTTTCTGATTGCTTGATAACCGACATTACAGTATATTTTATCTAAAAATCAGAAGTTCGAGGAAAACTGAAACCATGAAAGATATCTGATCTTTTTGTGCATATGCATACTTTTAAAGGATGTAGATAGATTAGTATCCCGGCTTCAAAGGTACAACACGTATTTGAGGAAGACATGAAACATTAAAAAAACCCCCCGGAGCAGTGGGTCGTATAGGCGATATACCCCACAGCACATAGAAAAGATGTTTGATTTAGTGATTGAAGAAGGACAAGCAGCAAAGGAAGTAGCGCCTATCACAGGTATAAATATTCAACTTGCTCAATTATGTCAAAAGTACAGTCGGGATGAAGGAAGATGTCTATCTCGAGTTCAGAGGAAGCCTTGTGCTAGATCAAATGGTAAGCTGACCGAAGCTCACTCCCAGTTTCTTGTAGAATACGTTAATATATATCCGACTACTGTTATGGCTGATATAAAGAAAAGTTTATGCAAGACGTTTGAAGAATGGGACAAGGTGCAAGACTTGGACTTTGCTAAACTGTGTCTTCATCGACTAAGCTGGCTGCAACTTGCATACCCAAACAAATTTTGGTCGATCTTTGAGTGGAACATCAGCCAAAGACACTGTACCAACTGGAAACGGAGTTGTAATCACTACGTTTGGTGCCGTATCCGCGGATGTAGTGCACGATATATCTTTGAGAAGGTCTTTGGCTGTCTGCTTCGAAAAAGGATAATCTGATGGGAAATAAAATTGGGCTCTCTGTATTACTGTCTTACATATATCTGACACAAGCGAAGCTGGCACGTGTGCGCTCCTTGTATTGGTCAATTTTTCCTTCAGATAATGGATTCAGGTATATTGATTTCTTAGTTCGCTACCGTGAATCATCATCCATTGTTACTTTAAGTGACCGTCACGAAATAATAGATATCTCATTTCGACAACACACGCGTACTTTTCTCCCTCTATTGTCTCGTTTCTCAATAGCAGTACCTTTTTTTAACCATCTGTCCCGTTTATGCTGCCAACTGTTCCTGTAGCAAGACTTCATGATCAATCCGTCCCTCGGCTCCGCACTACAAGAGCGAAAGTTGATACTGCCACCAGTTTAGAATATCTCAGAAAAGGATTCGCCGAAAGACTCCACGGAACATTAGACAAGCATATAAGACCACCGAAGCGAAAAGGAAAAGAAAAAGATTCCTTTCTTCCACTAGAAGATGTGCGCGTTAATGTGACACAAGCCGAAAAGGCTAAAAGTGGATATCGCGGGATTTACCGAGACGCTGCGGATAGTTGGAACGAAGACCTTAAGAATTCCGGAGAAAGCTCTGCGTCAATCGAATCTGTCCAGATTCGAAGAGCTTTGGCGGCCGGGAGCTACGATGTGAGCAGCCTATGGATGGAATTCATAGACGATAATATCGATGGCTTCTACGACATGGTCCGCAAGAAGCACGAGGAAGAGAAAAAAGACAAAGAAGAAAATGATGAAAGTGAAACCGCCAAAAAAGAATCAAACATAAGAACATGCACGACGATGATCAAGCATATATTAAGAAAAGATCTAGCGCCTTCGGATAAAAGCACCATCTTGACCTTACTTGAAAAAAAAGCCCAACTTCTCACAGACTGCATGTTCGAGTTATCTCT